>OU342630.1:49569177-49637982 GCA_910589415.1 Malachius bipustulatus | reverse complement strand
ATAAATAATACTAAAAATTTTTTTTCTGTGTTTCACAAGGCATAATAATTAAGAACCCTATTACCTGATTCTATCATTTATCTAAATTGATAAATAAAGCATTTATTATTGACCAAGCACTGTTTGTGTTATATTCAGGAAAGACAGCAGCTCATGTTGCCATTTTATTGTTTTGCTGCAAATTTTCATCTTATAATGATGGAGCTAGCAGGATTTTAAAATAAATCCCATGACGCTGCCTTCACTCATATTTTTTTATTCATCGGCAATTGTGTTTTTGGTGTCTCATTTCTGCAGCTAAAACAATAAGTTCTCAGAGCCACAAACCACAAACTACTAGAACTTTGCTGATCTCCACCAACACCAGCGCCCTACTGGTGGATTTTGTTAGAACTGCTTTTTTGACTAAAAATTGGAAAGCTTAAATTTTGACAATCATGAAATCATAATAAATCTTTCAAGGTTTCAATAAAAACGCTAAACTATCAATAGTTTAAAGTGCAGGCACTTCTATACAAAATGCAATGTGTTGATGAACGACAATTCCAACGGCGCCGCTAAGGGTATGTTAGTGACATCAAAAGGTATATTTGGGGAAACTATCAGTGACACCAAGTCCCACATGAGGACGCTGTAAAAAACTGTTGTTCGATTTGAGGGCCAGTGTCCGGTATTATAGTTGAGGGTCATAATTCATGGCCAAAACTCTTCATTCAACGAATGGATAATGCTAATGTTACTATTATAGGTTACATTTTGACAATTAGAAACACTTCTGAAAGAATACTAATGGATACCTAGACCTACTATTCTACATTGGAAGTTGAAACATCAAACTTCACGCCTTGTTTGTGTTCTCATAAGATCCATCCGGATTAATACTGACATATTTATTAGGAATCGTCAGAGCTTTGATCATTTGAAAGGTCGGTGTGTACGGTACCTGTACATTCACAGTGCTCGGTTGTAATTGTGGCGGATAGTACGCGAATTGATCAAAACCCGACGGTTGTCTTGTCGCACTCTCCGGTTCTTCGTAAGGTACCGGAACTACAAACCTCAACTGGTTTGCGTAGTATAAACCGGGATCCCTTTCGAAAGCCTTTTGAGTAACCGGAGCCGGTGCTCTGGTGGTTGGAACTGTCGTCGTCGTAGTAGTTGTTGGTTTTTCTGTTGAAGCCTCTTGATTAGAACTAGAACTAGAACTAGAACCGCTTGACCAATAGAAGGGGAAATAGTGACTTATACTTAAGCCGCTGCTGCTTGGAGTCGTTGTAGTGGAAGGCGTGTTGTAATTTTGGTTATTATACGGTGCTTGTGTTTGTTTGTTAAATTCGTTTTGTGGGAGAGACGGATACTGAATGGAACTGGGTAAGCTCCTGTGCCAGTAGTAAACTATGCGACCATCACTGAGCATTGTTTTTTGCAAGATGACCGGTTCGAGTTTGATGAATTTGACGTTCGGCGGTAAGGTCGGCAGTATCGACGGTTTCGAAGTTACGTAAAAGCCGTTGACCGGTTTGTACGGTTTGTGCGTAGGAGTTACCGTGAGTTGGTTGCGGTGTTGTATGTACACCGGCCTGATTTGGGACTGGGCGGCGGAGTCGCCGGTCGAGAGCTTTGTTTGAGACGCGCTGGTGAGATTTAATAATTTCGACAAGTGTTGACATTTTATTTTTAGTTCGTCCAGTGAACTGGTTTCGAAATCCTCCTTCGAGTTTGTTTGCTCGAGTTCTTCTTCTTTCTTGTGGTTGATGGGGAATTCTGGCAGTTGGAGATTTTGCTCGGCCACGATCTGTTTAACGTTATCTGCTTGTTGTTGCATCAGCTCTTCGAGTGTTTTGTTTAGTTGCGTGTTTTGATTTACGCTCGATGGTTGTATGACCTCGCTCGATTTAGTCACTGGTGGTAATGGTACGGCTTCTAAAAGTGAAATCTGAAAAAAAAAATTTGAAGAGTTATGAAAAGTTTTCAGAAATGATTAAATAATAATAATGATTTTTGAAGTGGAAGGATGATGTTTTTTTTGCTGCTTCAGTGTTACAAAGATACAGGGTGTATCATAAATTATACTGACATATACAGGGTAAGTCATTGATATGGGAAAGCTTGATTGCACCTACACCATTAAAGATATCGAAATGAACCAAAAAGTGCTGTAAATGGGAGGGTAAAGTGCAGTTTGTAAAATTATTTTCAGATACACAGGATGGCCCAATATCGCTGTACGCCATACAACTTTGTTATTTTAAATAGGACACCCTCTATATTATTACATCTTTAGATTATTTGAGAAAAGTAAAAAAGAATGGTTTGTAAAGTTGAAGTTTGTAATGAGCAATTTATGAGTTATAAACAAATGAAAATCGCGATTTTTCATTTTCAAAGCAGCTTATATTGAAAACGGCTCGAGATATGGAAAAACGGTTTACATGTCCCTATCTTAATTTTTAATTTGGTATCCTATCATGTAGCTGAAATTTTTATACCGGGTGATGAAAATAATACAATTTTTTACCACTCTGTATAAAAATTTCATCCATCCAATAGGATACCGCTTGAAAAGTTAAGATAGGAACATGTAAACCGTTTTTCCACATCTCGAGCCGTTTTCAATATAAGCTGCTTTGAAAATGGAAAATCGCGATTTTCATTTGTTTATCACTCATAAATCGCTCATTACAAACTTCAACTTTACAAACCATTCTTTTTGACTTTTCTCAAATAATCTGAAGATGTAATAATATAGAGGGTGTCCTATTTAAAATTACAAAGTTGTATGGCGTACAGCGGTATTGGGCCATCCTGTGTATCTGAAAATAATTTTACAAACTGCACTTTACCCTCCCATTTACAGCACTTTTTGGTTCATTTCGATATCTTTAATGGTGTAGGTGCAATCGAGCTTTCCCATATCAATGACTTACCCTGTATAGGGGTAGTAGGAGGGGGGGGGGTCAAAACAAACGTTATTATAAATATATTTGTCCAAAAATGCTTCGTTTTCTAGATACCTACTGGGTGTTAAATAATTTTAAAAAATTTAACCGTTTTCAGTTATAACTCGTGTAAATTTGAACCGATTTTGATGAAACTCAGCATGTATAATAAACAATCTTTAATTTTGCTATTTCAGTTTTTGTTGATGTCTTCCAGTGGTGTAGATATTCAGTTTTTTCCCCTCATTTTCCCTCCCTATCTTTCACACCACTTACTTTATTAAAAAAAAAATGTGTATTTTAGAACAAAGAAGTATTCTTTAACTTTTTTCATACGGCGCACCGTTTTTGAGATATTTTAAGTTTTCTCAGGTAACGTCGGGCCATTTACATTGCAAAAATGATTGATTTCATTAAAAGTAATCTGACAGAATTATTATGCAAAATTGTATTTTTAATGATTAGTGGCATTACCTGAGAGAACTTCAAATATTCAAATATCAAATCAAAAAAATAAATAAATAAAACAACAAAATGCTCATTTCTTAAAAAATGCAGGGGCTACTGAATAACATTTTGTATTTGCAATAAAGTGGCGTAAAAGATAGGGAGAGAAATGGGGGAAAAAAGAAAAACCCTGAATATCTAGTTGGAAGACATCTACCAAACCTGAAATAACGAAATTAAAGATCATTGTTTGTTTATTGTTCTTGCCGAATTTCATCACAATCGCTTCAATTTTACATGAGTTATAACCAAAAACTGTTATACGAGGTAGGCTGTTATATGTTCCAAAATACGAGGTAGGTACATACGAAGGGAGGTAATTCGTTGGCTTATTTTATGCCTAAAAGTGCATTTAAAAATAGGTCCGCAACCACTTCTTTACCGATCTACAGGGTGTTGAAATTTGAAGTCTTTTTCTTCTTTATAGCTCCTTGAGGTTCTTGAAGCTCACACAGGGTCGAGCACAGGGTCATCCCAGCTTTAATTTTTAACAGGCAGCGCCGAGAAAACTGTCAAAATTAATGTGTAAACGATAAAATTATCAAAAAAAAAGCCAATGCCTGTTTTACCATTTTTTAATTTGAATTTCATCTAAGGAATTAGAGGAGAGGAAATTGTTTCTTTTTTCTTCTTGATAACGGTTGCAGATGCAAAATAAAACTAGAAGACGGAAAAGTTTCAAAATAAATAAGAAAATTCATATTGTATTTTAGAATCTACCAGTGGCGCATCGCAAAAAAGTTCAGGGGGAGAAATGGGAGAAATTCAGGGAAATTATCTCTCTGAAGATTCTCACAACCATTTGTCATGCCCAATGATGTAAGCCCTATAACATATAACCTGTATTCAAAATTTGAGCTACCTATCTCAAAAACTATGAGAGCTATAAAGAAAAAAAATATTTTTTAAAATTTCAACACCCTATAGATTGGCAACGAAGCGATTGCGGACCTGTTTATATGAACTTTTAAACATAAAATAAGTCAAAAGAATCACCTCCTTTCGTATGTACTTGGTATTTAGGAACACCTGTATATTCTTTTTTTTTTATTTTAACACCCTGTATCTCCTACCCCCTACTCCCCCTAAAATTTTGTCAGTATATTTATGATATACCCTGTACATATTTTAGATGATCGTTGAGATTCCCATTGCTTTTGCTTTGCTTTAATAATGTTAACGTTACAAAAAAGCCAGAACCAAACCCTAAAAAACGAAAAACCGAAAGTCGACCATATTTCAGCAACGAGGGTCCAAATCAAAAAACTTTAAATAAAACGTTTCGTCTTGAGGAGAGCTACACGTCCTTTACAGTTATTGTCATCTAAATCGAATTGTTGTAAGCTTGAAAAAGTAGTTCAAGCTGTGAGCCATAGTTTGTTTGGTCAAAAATAATGGGGCTTTCTTTATACCTTTTTCCACATAGGCTCCCTTCTTTCAAGATACAGGGTGTTTAAGTTAAAATTGAAAAAAAATATTTTCATTGCTGGCAAAAAGTGCGCCGGCATAAGAAAGAAGTACCTATGTGCAAAATTTCAACTGAATATCTTCAGAAACAACGGACTTTTATGAAATAAAAGTATTTTTTCTATTTTAGCTGCTGAAACACCCTACGTATAGTTTGAAACTGAAAAAAAAAGAACTGAAAATGGCGCAGAAAAGTCACATTATTTTTGTCCAAGCAATATGTGGCTTATTAGAGATTTCAGAAAATAAAAGTTTTTCGCGGTACATGGCGTAATTTTTTTTTAAGTTTTTTGACCTTATCTCAGGAACCTTTCGTGATAAAGAATTCAATTTTTTTCATTAATACTATCTACTTCTTGAGTGAAAAAAAAGTTCGTGCTATCGTACTGCAAAAGTAAACCTTAATGATGTGTACAAAATTTGGCTTTTTTTCTTGTCTTAAAAGGTGCTTAAGATATAATAAAAAAACTGACAGTATTTTTTTGACCCTGTACATATCTCGAAAACGGTTTGTTTTGAGGATGGAGGGAATCATACTTTTTCTTTTCCGACACACTGTATTTTTATCAAAAATAATTATCAATATATTTTTTTTTTTGTGGAATTAAATAGGTAGGTACACCCCAATCAGATATCAGAGTGGAAAATTTAAGAAGTATGTAATATTTTCATTTTAATATATGTACATGGTGTTTACTGTAAGGTTGGCCAAACTTCACAGGCCGATTCTACCGAGGATTCTTCAGACTAAAATAAACAAAAAATTTCCCATTAACGTGTGTCCGGAAATATATGCTTTGAGTTACAGGGTGTCGAAGAAATATTCTTTTTCCAGTTTTTTGACGATATTTCGGGAACCGTATGAGATACAATGTTCAGCTCTTAATACACACTCTGTGCTCGCACTGATCCCATTATTTTCGCCGTAAAATAAATTAAAAAAAAATCAGTGACGTAGATTTAGGGTATTTTGAGGGTTTCGACCCCATAATATCTACGCCACTGGAATAAATGCGATTTTAAGTAGTGCGTTTGAACCCTCCATGTTTTCTACACCAAAAAAGTACTCTTGGTTAACGGCTCTAAAGTGAACCGTTTCCGAAAAAAATGTAATTTTATGAGAGAAAACATTAATTATAGGAATAAGCAAGGGAATAAGTTTTCGCTTACTTTCATTTTTCCAAAATGCTGTTGAAAAATCGTTGAAAAGAGATATTTTCTCTCATAAAATGTCATTTTTCTCGGAAACGGTTCATTTAAGAGCCGTTAACCAGGAGTACCTTTTTGGTATAGAAAACATGGGCGGTTCAAAGGCGCTGGTTAAAATCGCATTTATTCCAGTGCCGCTGAAATTAGAGGGTCGAAACCCTCAAAATACCCTAAATTTACGCCACTGAATTTTTTTAAAAGCTTTTTTTTACGGCTAAAATAAGGGGATCAGTGAGCACATAGTGTGTATAACAGCTGGACATTGTATCTCATACGGTTCCCGAGATATCGTCAAAAAACTGGAAAAATAATATTTCTTCGACACCCTGTATCTCAAAAACGGTGCATTTCCGGACACACGTTAATGGGAAATTTTTTGTTTATTTTATCTGAGAATCGGCCTGTGAAGTTTGGCCAACCTTACTGTAAACACCCTGTATAATATGAAATGCTGCTGAGACATAATAAGTGCGAAACAAATGCTCTCCATACAGTTGAAGCCAAGATTTTTATTTATAAAACATTTTCGAAAAAAATACTTACGAAACAAACCACAATAACAACCCGCCAGTTCATCTTGAAAACCGTCTTTTCCCTTTTAAAATTTTTATGAAGGTACTCGCGTTAAAAATAAATCGGGCTCGCGGAACAAAGCCGAGCAACCTGTTCGCCCGCGGAACACCGTCGCGATGTTAGTAGTTTAAACGCCGCACAGAACAAGTGGAGGAATCACTACACTATCACTGTCTACTGTCTGTCTGTGACTGTATAGTATAATACTCGGACTCCCTTCGTTCGTCTTGTGTAGTTTTTTAACCCTTGGCTGGTATGCGGTGTTCCCCCCCCCCCCCCGGCCCCCCTCGACAGCAAGTGTATCAACATCTCACCGGCACCGCGAAGGGTGCCCGCGAGCGAGGGATCGTAAATTTGATACGAGGCCAAGTCGTGACCGTTTTCCGGCTGTAGTCAATGTGGTATTATTAACTGACCTGAATGATTCTTAAATTTTTATTTTCAAAAATTGAATTTTAAGACCCTTTTCAGACTAGCGCCCGTATTCACAAACGATAATTTCCTAAATAATTACGTAATCAAATATCCCCATCTCATTCTATTGCGAAAAAACTGCATATCTCCATCTCACTTATTTAAATAATTACGTAATTATTTAGGAAATTATCGTTTGTGAATACGGGCATAGATGTGTAGGTAGGTAGATGTATGAAAAATAGAGTTGCAAATATTGTTTTTTTATAAGACCAAAACATTTTTTTTTGCACACGCTGTTCAAAATTGTTAGGTACCTACTTTTAAGAACTGAAAATATTTTAAAAATGCGATTTTAGCAGATTGCGGTACCTACCTTTCACGTATAAAGTTGGTATACTTTGGGGGACTAAATAAATAAATGGCTGAAAAAAACTGGTTGCATTGTTATTGTTTTTTTTTTCATAATACGCACATCAAAATGAGCGTGTGCCGAACATGTCAATTGTCATGGGAACTAGTTTCCTGGTTGTTTCGCTTAAAAAAAAATAGACTGTTCCAAACTATTATTATAAAAACATTTAATTTCTTCTTTCGTAAACAGTATGGTCGATATTTTAAGTCAATGCCAATTATTCTTCCTTTCATCCCTTAATAAAAGATATGGGAAAATATTATTTTTTATAGAAATTATGTTTTCTGACAGAGGATGTTATAATTCTTTCATTACAAAATAATTTTTTCTTAAAGTTCAATACCCTGTATCTTCAAAACTAAGCTGTTTAGGACCTTGGTGGATTTTTTGGTTAAGGAAAAATATCCTGAAGTTTGGCAACGTATTATTTTTTTTATTTTTCAATAATATTGATGTATGTCTCATGATTTTTTTTGTAGAACTTTTAAGTTTCTGCGGAATTTTTAAGAGACTAAAATAATAATTCTAAATAAATAAGGCCTCTGCTAGAGTGTGAATAAAACAATAAAAAACTACAAATAAAAAATATAAAGATCCCTTTATTTGAAAAAAAAAGTTTGTAGCATTGGTAGTAGGTATGCTTCACGGGGTTCAGGTTCAACCCTGTTGAAAAAAAAACTATATAAATAAAATTCTATTATGAAGGCTTTTTAGGGATAGTTTTTGATTGTAAAAGTTTCTCTTTTTATTTCAAGTCGTTTCAGAAAAAAAAAGACAAATGTGAATTTTTACCCCATGGAAACTTCTTCTCATCAGGACAGTCTTGATTTTTTTTTATGAAAAGCCCCCTTTAAAAATTATAGGAATCGCCCTTGCATTTTCTGCACTGATTAATGAAACACCCTGTGTATAAATAATAAGTGTAACTCCTGCAATTAAAAAAATTCCCTGATCGCACAATGATGTGGGAAAGGTATGGGTAAGTACCACATCAGTTCTTCGTTTAAAGCGCGGATACTCGCGACTTGGTTCTATATTATTTTCCATCGATAATAGGATAGCCTTCGGAGTAAAGTAATCCAGACTGGTTCTGTGATACATTTAAATATCTTCTTAGACGCTTTTTTTACTTATTATTTTTTATTTTATCCAAGGTTTCAAGGAAAGACACCACACGCCGCACTCGGTGGTATGGTATGAGAATTTAAGCTGATAGAACGATAGAACAAAATATTTCTCACGCAAGATTGTTGTTTTATGAGAGATAGAATACCGTGATTTATCACGGACTAGAGACTAGAGTCTAGTCTAGACTTTAGATAGTCCCTCCGTCATCGTGGATGAGTGAGTCTATGTCTATGACCCAAGGGCGAGGTGCTTGACCCTCGCCGGGTAGTAAACAGTTTTACATTTTTATCGGGAGAGTTAGGCATTTTACCTATTTTACTAACGCTATAAAAATGCAGTGGTTTAAAATGTATTTCATTTTTATTTATGTATACCTACCTAATTATTGTTTTTTAGTTTTTATACCATCTGAAATATAATTACTTATTCTGTCAGAAATTGATTAATCGACTAACAAATTATCAAATATCTGCTTATCTTCAAGTAAAGTGGATTTGGGTACTTGAATGTATAGAAATTATAAATAGAAGAATGGTTAGTGGTTACGTTCTGCTTCTTGCTTTTATTGCATCTGTTTCTTTTAATGTACCTACCTTCCTTCATAGGCACTTCCGTTTTTACCTGCCTAGAAAGACTCCCTAGGTATAAAGAAACAGAAATAGACTTCACTGTAATTTAGCATAGCATTTCACAGTTCACGGTTTTTAAAGTTAATTAGCTGAAAATTATTTCTGAGGTCAAGAAACTTTTACTGCAAAATGTCTCTCTTATTGCTGTCTTTTCAATAAACGGCCATAAAAATATTCGCTTATGGGACATTTAAAAACTGTACCCCGATTATTTTGAAAACTGACATTAAAAAAAAGTTTATTCCCCAATTGACACTAAACATGGTACTTTTGGTGCCAGTTGATAGATAGCAAAATGGTACTTTTGCTGCCTAGGCAGCAGAAGTGAATTTTTGAAAGAGTGTAGGTATTTGCCAAAAGTGATTAAGGAGATAAACTGTTCTGTAATACCAAAGAAATAAACATTGTCGAAAAAATTATGTATTCAACTCGGCAGTAAATGTGGAATGAATGGCTTGGCTGACTTTTCGATCTTATCATGGACGTTTTTTATTAGAATAATAATTATTCAAGAAGGTTACGAAAATGTTACAGAAATAAAAAACCAAAAAATCTTTATGTCCTGGGGGTTGGGATGAGGTGGTAGGAAAGGTCCCAATTTTTGAGTTTCCATTTCTATCTCGAAAACGGTGCATTGCAGGGAAAAATGTGCTGGATGTTAAATTAAAGCTAATCAAATTATCTAAAACTTTTATTTTATGGGTTTCTTTCGAATTCTCAACCGTTTTCGAGCTACATGCTCTTTCTCTGGTGAATATTTTAGACTACATGAAGGAATGTTTGAAAAGGAATGAGGAAAATATGTATGTATCTACTTTTAGCGCGTAACTCAAAAACGGTTGGGAATTCGAAAATCACGTATGGAATTAAAGTTGTAGATAATTTTATGGGTTTTCATTTATTATGAGAAAATTTTTCCCTATGATCCATCGTTTTTGAGATATAACCGAAAACACCAAAAGTGGGACCTTTCCCCCCTCCCCTTCCCGCGTCCGACTCGTCACGAAGACGTCAGGACTTTTGGTATGTTTACTCACTAAACACCCTGAACAAGTTTTTGAAGGAATTGCTTATTTAGGTAAGTACCTGGCTCACGCACTGTACACCTTCTTCCTTGACTGGACTAAAAATAATTTATGTCTTTAATAAAAGTTATTTAAAGAGAAAATTAAGAACTGAATTTGGAGGTCCCCTTGATTTGTGAGATCCGAGGCGCGTGCCTCATGCGCTTTATTTCGACAAATCAATGTCAACTTGTCAATGTTGGGCCTCGGAGTTGTTACTTTATTAGTCTTAGATCCAACTCCATATTTGAAAAATTATTTTTCAAATATGTTTTCCGTTTATAAAAAACAAAATATCTCAAAAACTAAGCCTCCTTAGAAACCTTAGTGTCGTTTTTCAGATAATAATATAAAATTTCAAAATAAGGTAAAATAAGCTTAGCTAATCAGTACTAAAGACAACAACTCTTCTCTTTTACACTTGCACAGTCTCTTGTAGTAATTTATCCAACTGAACTGCCTCACTTCACATTCACATTCCAAACTACTACTCTCCACTGTTCTCTTACTAGCCTTCTTCTTATAAGCTTCCTTTCTGATCGTACTTTCCTCGCTTCCCCATCTTACTGTAAATTAAGATTTTATCAGTTGATAAATTAAAATTTCTCTCATCTTTTTCCAGGACCATGACGACCCAAACAGCTACAACGGCACCCCATCCTACATGGATCCAAGCGCGTTCTCACCACCCAAAGTTACGGTGAAGGCTCTCTACGACTACCAGGCCCGGCAGCCGGACGAACTTTCTTTCTGCAAGCATGCGATCATCACCAACGTTACCAAGCCCGAGAGCAGTCGCGGGTGGTGGCGTGGTGATTACGGCGGCCTCAAACAGCATTACTTTCCTGCCAACTATGTCGCCGAGATCGATATGGCCGAGCAGCCAGGAGATTCCGGAGACGATAGTGTAAGATAAAACCTAGAGGACCATTAACTCTCTTAAAAATAATACGCCTATTGTTCATTTCTCAACTGAAGGGATCACTCACTTTTGTTTGTAATAATAATAATAATTGTAAAAGAATTTTTTGTATTTTTAGTCGAATGAGTCAATTTTACAAGGTCAGTTAGACATGAACGGCGCAATAGTAGATCTTTTGCACAATCCCGAGAGACCCGGTTTGGAATGGGTGATAAGGATTTTGACTTCAATAGCGTGCACGCCTTTCGATGTCTCTGTTCAGTCACGAGAAGCTGTAAGTAATAATTCATTTATGATCGACTCATTCTGACGATGTTTTCCATGCACAGGCAGTGGAATGGGTTTCGAGTATACGACAAGTAGCCCAGAAAGCTAGCGCTTTGAAGAATCAACACAAAGAAATGGAACGTGCTTTTGGAATTGCCAAAGAAATGTCAAACCTCATAATATACTGTCGTTCCGTAACATTCAACATCGACCGAGCTAGACAAGGTTTTATATTTTACGAGATGTCTTCCTTTCCGGAGAATAAAGCCGAGAAAATAATTTGTCAACAAGAGAAAAAGTTCTTTCTGCGTTACCACAAGGTAGGTAACAATAATAACAATAAAAACTATTTCTGATTGATGAAAACGATTTTTAAATGAATCGCAGATCCAGTTTACGAGAGTGTACCCTAAAGGTCAACGCATCGATTCCTCCAACTATAACCCGATCAATATCTGGAACTCCGGGTCTCAAATGGTCGCCCTGAACTATCAAACCGGGGACAAACCAATGCAACTCAACCAGGCCAAATTCAGAGACAACGGAAACTGCGGTTATCTTTTGAAACCCGAGTTCATGTTGAGGGACGAGTTCGATCAGAACGACAAGAACACGCTGGTCGGTGTCGAACCGCTGACCATATCGATCAGAATCATCGGGGCTCGACATCTATGCCAGTCTAAGAAAGGTACCGCCAGTCCTTTCGTCGAGATCGAGGTGCTTGGTGCCAGTTTCGATTCCGGAGTGAAACTGACATCGAAACATATTTGTAAGTATTCCGGTGGGAGTGGTCGGTTTGAGGCAGGCATTATAGATGTGTGTTATTGCAGCTGATAATGGGTTTAATCCACGATGGAACGAAGAGATCTGTGAATTTGTCGTCGCCAATCCGCATTTCGCACTGCTGAGGTTTTGTGTTCAGGACATCGATGCTTTCGGAGAGCCGAATTTCCTCGGACAGGCTACTTATCCTGTAAGTGAACAATCTTCATTCGAATGGTTTTTAATATTAATTATTTTCATTTATTTTAGGTGGTCTGCTTGAGGACTGGATATCGTAGTGTGTGGTTGAAGAATAATTACAGCGAGGATCTGGAGTTAGCCTCTTTACTGATACATATTAGCATTAAAAAATCTTCCGTAAGTATTTCAATAATACCATTATGATTGAAATTTGAAGCGATTTCAGGCTTCCCAGAAATTACAGATAAAATTGCACACTTTATTGACTGGAGTATTATCTGGGGTGCCGGTGCCATACAAGATGTTCATAAGAGCATGCGAGAAAATGCATGGGGTGATTCTTTGTTAAAAACTGAGAAGGCGTCCTTTTTAGAAACTTTCTTTCTTACTCCACCCCTGCAGATTTTGACAATTCCAAAGAGGGGCTTCATATAAGGTCTCTACTTTCCTTCTAAGTAATTTTTGATTTTTGTAAATCTAACTATGTACTCGTTAGTCAAAAGCAGAATTTCTTATTCACTTTTTATTGAACTTGTTCAAAAACTATTCACTGTAACAGAAAATATGAGAACCATTCATATTGACTCCACACTATGGTTAATAAGCACCCCAGATAGTCGAGAGTCTACTGTATTTATTATTATTATTATTGTCTGAGTAATTATTTATTTGAAATTTCCAGGATTCAATGGATCGTGCAAATCCGATCTTCTGAATATTGTGATCAACAAGTATAGTAATTTATTAACTAGAGTACAATTATATCATCATCAATCTATCTAAGTCTATTAAAACATACATATCATGTGTAAATAAGCTCATCATTATAATAAACAACATGTAAGATCTGTTAATTAGTAAAAATTTATATAGTGCAAACTGATAAAACGACCTCATGACTATGAAAGGTTTTGGTTCATCATTCTATCAACTAATTTTTATTTGATGGTAGTCGTGTACCTATGCATTGTAAACTAAGTTTACATTTAGTGTTTGTTGAGTTTTTCATCAATTCGAATAATAAAAATATATGAATGAAGTATGAATTGTAATTATTATTGTGATCTCTTTGTGAATACTGGAAATAGGTCTACTAAACAAACCAGTTTCATTAAATTTTCAAATATTTAGAGGTGGTTAGTTAAGACAGATTATAGTAATTGAACTGCTTACACTTATAATTAAATACCTATCTGATTAGTTTTTGATGACAATAATAAACTATAGTAACATGTAGATAAAAGTATCATAATCTTACTTAATTCCAGTTTTGAACAATCAATAATAATTATTAATAAATATGCAGTTTTATGTATGATTTATCATAATTTAAGGCTGTCGCAAATAAATATTTAAAAATTTAACTCGAAATAACACCTTTTAGAGTCCAGTCCGCTGCCTACCGAGCCTAAGGTCGCGAGTTCGGAACTCACCGGTTCGTGTTATTTTTCGGATGCATTTTCGAATGTATGTGAAAAATAAAACAAGCGACCGAACGTTTAAATTTAAATGGCATACTTGAGGCTGGGTGAATGAGTAAGAGCTCGAAATCTCGTGTTACCGGAGTGGAGCGACTTTGTCTTACCTACATATAGTTAAGACCGATGCTCCCTACTTTAACAAAAAAAAACCTTTTAGAGTCATTGGTAGTTTTTAATTTAAGTCTGACTATTATTATTATTTAAACCTTGAATTTATTTTTTTAATGTATAACTTACAATACCTAATTTTCTGTATCGATATTTTTTTAAATATCTTTTCTTTGAAGGAATATTTACCTGAGATATATCTGATAAAGAGTATCATTAACATAACTCATCATCACTTGATAAAAAAAAAATGTTTTTTTTTTGTGAGTTATGCTATACATATTGTATTTACATCAATTTTCTAATAGGTACCTGTCTTCTCATAATCATTCAAACAGTTTGTTGTAATAGAGATATATTGTTATCGACTACTAACTGCGTAAGCAGAAAATTGAGAGTCAATTAAATTTGCAAAACTTGAGACCCCACTGTGATTATCTCATGATCTAATACCCAAAAAGTAGCTTGAACTTATTTAAAGATAGTGAAGCAACATATTTGAGGGCTGAACTTGCAAAATTAATCCACTCAATTAATAATAATTAGATTGGTATTCAATTAATAATTTATAACATGAATCATTTTGAATGGCTATTATTACTGTCATACATTTTATTATTAAATTTATCATTCATTTTCACTGTATAATGGCATATAAATCTGTTGAATAGTTTAAAAAAGTTTAAAAATTATGCTCGAATAGAAAAATGTAGATAAAGCTCTTGCAATCATTTAAGAATCAATCAACCAAAGATGTTTTATAATAGTGAAAGTATAATCATTATTAGACACAACTTAAAAATTCTATTTTGTATTGCCACTCTGCCTGGTTACTGTTAAATGTTAATGTTAGTTTTTTTTTTTTAAATAATTTTACAAAAATTAAACCGCTAAAATAATGTTGTGTAGGTACCCTAACATTAAAGTTATTGTACCTACCTACTGCAAAAATTTTAAACGATGTAAGTAAATGTAACAAACCCACTATGTACTTGGAAATTTTCATTTATATTCAACCATATAGTGTATTTCCTGTGCTGTGCATCTCGCAGTCATCATTGATCAACCAAGTTTGTAGTGTTGTAGTTGGCAGCACTGGATTTTATTGTGAGGTGAAACTACTTGTAACATACATAATCATTTTATTTTGGAAAAACAAGTCTTTGTGGTTAGGTATAGCAAAATAGGCATAGAAAACAAGTAAGTGATATATTAAAGGTGATAATATTAAACATCTATACATTTATTACAAATTGGCTAAAATTTTGTGTCCATGCCGGAAATCCTACACTTGCTTAACCAAAATGGAGTCATACTTCTAATATTGAAGTTGAAATTTTCTTACCGTCTCCCTGCACTAAAAGGGGAGGTAACCAGCGCTTAACTAACTAACAATCAACAAATTAATTCAGAATTGTTGAAAAATGTAGTGCAGTGAGGAGAGGTAAATCCATCTCTTTGGATGCAGAATTTGTGCCAACTTCTAAAATATGTAGTCCTAGCCTTTGATGATGTAAGGTCGTAGGTGTATTTCCCGAAATGTCCCTTTAATGTTGGATGTGTATTAAAAATTAATCATTATTTTGTCAATTTAACTGAAATGGCAGCTAGAGTCTATTTTACGTATCAAATTTAATGGCAATAAATGTACAATTTATAAAAAAAATATATGCTTTATATGTAGGTACTTATACATATATTTTCTTGGACATACAATATTCTAAGATTATTTTTCATATACATAGATAAACTATATTAAGACTTATATTGCAAATATTGTATATTTGTTAATTTGTTATTAAAATGATGCTTACAATGAGTGTGTTTTTAATCTTTATTAGATACATAAAGATATTAGTTACATTAACAATATCCTTACTATCATGAATAAGAATTATTATTAATCATCGTCTAGCATTTGCCTAATAAGCCTATAGTGACTATAAAATAAATAAGTGTGGACAATTTTCCTTCATCCTTAGATATTGGCTGACATGCAAAATGGCGTATCTAATCAAAAAGGGACACTGTTAAGAGTCAGACCATAAAATAAGATGTCAGAGTCAGATCAAACTTTTAAGCCAAAAATGTAACTAAAAATCGATCTGACAACTACAGAGTGTCCCAGCTTATTCGAAGCGGTCTCTGTAGGCCAAACGGTGGACATTTTCAAAAAACTTTTTGAAAATTCAAGTACAGGATCACAATGGCCATAGTTTAAAATTATTTTGGAGTATACAGAGTGTCCCATATGACAGTGGCATATCAAAGTTATGTTTTTTTAAATGGAATGCTCCTATGTTATTGCATTTTTAGATTGTCTGAGAAGAGAAAATAAGATTGGCCTTTACAGTTGGTATTTAAATTCAGAAGTTTTTGAGTTATAAACAAGTGAAAATCGTCATTTTTCAAGTTCAAGGCCCTGTACAACGAAAACGGTTCAAGATAGAGAAAAACGGCTTACATGTCCCTATTTTAACTTTTTATGTACTATCCTATGGTGTAGAAACATTTGTACTGTCTTTGATTTTTTTATTTGGCGACGGTGTGGAGAAATCTCAGAATTGTTCAAATTTTTTATCACCCTGTATAAACATTTTATCTGCATCATAGGATAGTACATGAAAAGTTAAAATAGGGACATGTAAGCCGTTTTTCGCTATTTTGAACCGTTTTCGTTGTACAGGGCCTTGAACTTGAAAAATGACGATTTTCACTTGTTTATAACTCAAAAACTTCTGAATTTAAACACCAACTGTAGAAGCCAATCTTATTTCCTCTTCTCAGACAATCTAAAAATGCAATAACATAGGAGCATTCCATTTAAAAAAAACATAACTTTGATATGCCACTGTCATATGGGACACTCTGTATACTCCAAAATAATTTTAAACTATGGCCATTGTGATCCTGTACTTGAATTTGCAATTTTTTTTTTTTGAAAAAATCCACCGTTTGGCCTACAGAGACCGCTTCGAATAAGCTGGGACACCTGTATATTCTGCTTGTAGACCTGCTAACCAGAAATTTTCCTAAAAATTGACCTAACATACGTTTACTTTTGTTTGAGTTACTGAAAAATTCTGTTTCAAGTTAGACAACTGTCACATATTGGGACAGCTGCCATTATCTATGACAGTTAAGTACCACATTATCATCGTGACTTCAGTTGTTTTGGTAGCCACGGGTAGGCATATTTTAACCGCCATTTCAGCAACGATGGTCCATATTAATGCAACCATTGGTAACTGAACATAGACCCAACATTTTGGTTACTTAGGCTTGAAAACAGATAATGCCCTTAGCAACAATTCCATAATAGTATATTATGCAACGAGCTTATAATGAAGGCTATTAATACGCGAGTATGATGGTTAAGATACGAGCCGTAGGCGAGTGTCTTAACCATCATAAGAGCGTATTAATAGCCATTATCTGCGAGTTCCATACACTATTTTTTCTACGACCCTTTTTTATTTCATAGAAAAGATTGAAAAATTATATATTTTAACAATGACCCGTGTACAATTGCGGATCATTGAGGTTAAGATAGGTTGCTTACGCATATTAGGTACCAAATTTTCTTTTCGTCGCTAAGATTATTCTGCTGAGACATGTTTTAGTATCAAGTTTAAGGGCACTACTCACTACTGCGTAATTTTTATTATGCGAAGTTCGAATTCCGAATTTTACGCTTTGATTTTCAGTAATAATTTTAATAACATTGTCAGCCATTAATTACGATATTCCTTACCTGCGCACGCGACGGTCACGGTCGCAGCGTTGCCGCTTTGAATACTATATCACGGACCGCTACGAATGATATAATACTTTATCTTCCTATCTTTTACACGATATACCTACCTATCAAATTAATTAAGGTAACATAAAATCTTGATAAATTTTCTTTGAATGTTACTTATGTTCTAAATTAAATAAACGTTCAGATTTTTTTTTCAGAAATACAGAACTTATATCACAAGGCAATTTTTGTCGTGAGTATGACAACTCTGTGACTTCGGTTGGCTTGCCGACCCGATTGTGAGCGAAAACGAACCGATTCGATTGCAAATGCTCCTCTGCCATTGGATAGCTTGACCAGTGCTTTAATGAAAATTTGTATCTTAATGAGACTCATTAAAGCACTGGTGATTCATACTTAATATGCAGATTAAAGGTTGGGAGTAGAAAAAGTTTGTATAATTATTCAAAAGGCAGAAAATTTGCTAGGAATAGGATAAATTGTGATAGGAAATGAAAGAAATCAGTCATAATTCAATCAATTCTTTATTAAAAACTAATCCTCTAAGTCGGGATCGACTTGGTAGCCCAACATTATATTAAGATCTGCTGGTCGTTGGAAGAAAGTATCGAGTAATATAACAGAATATTCATTATAAGGAGTTTTAATAAGATATTTATTATCCCTCCATGGTAAGATCCCTCTCGGAGCTAACTGATCCACTTCCCCAACTTTACACAGCAGGTTTTTGTTTTGGAAAGGTGAACCCCAATTTAATACTACAATGTACTCGGTTTTTCTGGAAGCCTTGTATATCCGCAGAGGCATTTTTCTGATGAATAAGTTTATGACGACTATCAGCACTAACAAACACGACGTGTATACCAGGGCTTCATTATCTGTTGATCCGGTCTTGTATCGAAATTCTGAAAAATCCACTTTGGCTTTGGTCACGTCTTCTTTCAAAATTAAAATCAGGAGGACTATAGCACCCATGGCGTAGGAAATAATTTGCAAGCCGGCCAGGTATCTATCCATTGTGTTTTTATATATCAAGTTGTAGCTTGCAGGTACATTATCTTTTATTTTGTAAGCATTTAATGTGGGTCGTTTGAAAACTTTGTCAATCAGAGTCCTTTTCGGTAATAGCAATTGATATGATATTTTTGAGCGTATAATTTTATTGGGGACATATTCCTTGCAGCAAACTTGGTGGTATTGTAGCTTTGGACCGGTTTCATCTAAACATTTCTGAGATTTCTGGATAAAACTTCTCAATATATTCAAGCTTCCACACCTGAACATTATACCTATTATTAAATAACAAGATATAAATGGTACTCTAATTACACATTGCCTTGATTGAAACAACACATACAAATAAATTCACACGGTCTTCCAAATCCAAACACTAGTCCTAAATAAGTAAAAACCTAAAAATAATTATTTCAATTTTCAAACAAATTCTCTGATTACAACAAAAACAATAAAACAAACATGAATGAACGGAAAAGTTAGGTTAACTGTTACGACTTATTACGATAAAAATTAACGTCCTTACTAAAGAGCCGAAAATTTCGCATGCGCATTACCTGTTTTATTAGCAATTTTATGGGGTATGTTCAAAATAAACGCCGTTTGTACACGGCGAAGAACGGATGTCGATTTACAAACAAGTCATTCTCAAGCGATTAGTAAATCGACATCGTTCTGTTTTGGTTAACAAAATCTTAGACGAGTAAATACAAGACATATCAAGAAAGGTAAGTCCATATTCTTTATACAGGTGTCCCAATATTCCATGGACATGGAGCAACCACGGTTTATTGAGGTAAAAAAAAGCCGCTCGGACCAAACTTATCTCTATACCAAAATGCTTCGTTTGTCCGTTAGAGGGCCTCAAAGTCTTTTGAAAATTTTAGTTTTTTTGAAATAGTAGCAGTATGGTGGGTAGGGGTGGTACACCCCAAGCGACTAGGCCACCGAGGGCCCTTTTCGCCTTACCCGAACCATGGTGAAACTCCTACTCGAACCTCCCCGACCTTTTAATAAAGGCCAGAAGGTTGTTGTATGAGAGGAGTTTCATTTCTTCCTCTTGTAGCTCCTCAGACCCAAAGATGTTGAGCCTGAGGTTACTGTATACCTCGCATACGCCCACATAATGGTGGGAGTCCTCGTCATCCATTCCGCATTTAGGGCAGACCGGGTCCCGAGTGACCCCCATCACTTGCAGGTGTCTGTTCAGACTGCTGTGACCGGTGAGAACCCCGACTAGTAGTCTGAGTTCCCTCCGGTTCATTCTGGACATGCTGGTCCATCTGTTTCCGATCGGACCAGCCAGAAACAGCCTGGCCTGTCTGCAGCCTGGTGCTGTTTCCCAGTGGTTCTCTAAACCCTTGCGAGTCCATTCTTTTATAGATTCTTTGAGAAGATTTTTGGTCAGACCCAGGACGGGCTCCGGCCCACAAAAGGTTTCCCTGGTCCCGAGCTTCGCGTATTGATCTGCTAGCTCATTACCTGGTACACCTGAGTGTGCGGGAACCCACACGATATGCACCGATTTTCTGTCCGCCAGTCTGTTCAGCGCCTCGACACACTCCTGGACCAGTGGGGAGTTGGTTCCGTGTGTGCCCAGCGCTTTTGCGGCGGCCTGACTATCCGTGCATATGTATATCGTCAGTTCCCCGGCTTCTGTTATCTGCTCCAGTCTAGCTGCTTGCAGGATGGCATAAATCTCCGCCTGGAAGACGGTTGCGGTGGACCCAAGAGGGTAGGATCTTCCCAGTTTCCGTCCAGCCAGGTAGAGCCCCGCTCCTACGTGGCCATTTTTGTTCCTGGAGCCGTCTGTGAAACAGACTAGTCCTCCTGGTTCGAAGGCTACCTCCCTTTTTTCCCACTTTTCCTTTTCAGGAATTTGCAGGGTAAATTTCTTGTTTTCTCTGTTGTTTCTTGTTTTTGAGGTAGACATAAGGTTTGAGATTGGTATCTCCACCTCGGCAACCTTGGCTATCTCTGTGTGTCCTTTATAACCTCCGCCTTTCCATAGTCCCGAATCACGCATTCTTAGGTGGGCCGCCATGGCCTCCCCTTTTATCCAAATGGGAAGCGGTGGCAGCTCCAGAATGACATTCAGGGCTGCTGACGGTGTGGTTCTCATTGCACTTGTTATTAGCAAACTGGCGAGCCGTTGGAGTTTAGCCAGCCTGTTTGCAACGGTATTGCTTGTGGTTGTTTTCCACCAGACCACCGAACCATAACTGATTCTCGGTCTGATGATGGCCGTGTATAACCAGTGCATTATCTTCGGTTTTAGCCCCCACACCTTGCCTATTGTCCCTCTTAGCTGCCATAGAGATGACACAGTTTTTGTGACTATTCTGTCAATCTGTGGCTTCCAGGTCAGCTTTTCGTCTAGTACCATTCCAAGGTATTTGGCCTCCCCACTAAGAGTTAGGAGTTTGCCAAACAGCCTGGGTGGTTTGAATCCTCTTTTATCCCTTTTCCTTGTGAAGAGGACCATGTCGGTCTTTTCGGGGTTGATGGTCAGCCCCGCCTCTTCACACCATTTTTCAATTATCTTACATGCACTCTGCATGCGATCGCAGACCACGCTTAGGAATTGGCCGGTTACTAGAAACAGCCCATCGTCAGCGTATGCCTGTGCATACAGTCCGTCATCTGTCAGGCGCTTTAGGAGGCCGTCCATGATCAGGCACCACAGGTGAGGTGATAGGCAGCTGCCTTGGGGGCATCCACCACTCACCGCAATGCCCACTCGAACTTCTCCCGCACCCGACGACACCTGCCTGCTTTCGATCGCTGAAGCAATCCAGTTAATCAGGACCGGGGGGGTACCCCTGGATTGCAGCTCTGTGCATATGGTTCTTGTTCTTGCCTTGTCAAAAGCGCCTTCCACATCAAAGAAAATGGCCAAGGCCCAGTTCCCGTGATGCAGCGCTTTTTCAATTTCTCTAGTCACTGCGTGTAGAGCAGTTTCCGTGGATCTTTGCTTCAGGTAAGCATGTTGACCCCTGTGAAACGGGAACTCACGCAGTGTGTTTTCTATCAGGTATCTGTCGACTATCCTTTCTAGCATTTTCAGCATGAAGGATGTCAGACTGATAGGCCTGAATGACTTAGCTAAAGTGTAGTCCTCTTTTCCTTGTTTGGGAATGAAGACCACATTTGCTTTCCTCCATGCCTGGGGCACATATCCCGTTGCTAGGCTAGCCCGGAATATGTTTCTCACGCTGGGGAGAATCGTTTCCAGGCCCGCCTGCAGCAATGCTGGGAAAATGCCATCAGGTCCTGCTGTCTTGTATGGACGGAACTCTTTGCTTACCCTTCGTATGACCTCGTCGTTTACCAGATTTTCGGCTAGCTGCCAGTCCGAGGTTGGCTCCGCCCGCCTCTCTGGGTCGACTTGGTCTGTTCCCGGGAAGTGGATTCTGAGGAGGTGCTCAATTGTCTCCTCCTCCGTTTCTGTCCAGGTTCCGTTCTCTTTCTTGATCGAGCCTATTTCGTTGCGTTTTGAGGCACTAAGCAATTTTGCGAGCCTGGCAGCCTCCGGGAGGGAGGTTAACTCCTCGCAG
Organism: Malachius bipustulatus; assembly: GCA_910589415.1. NCBI lineage: Eukaryota > Metazoa > Arthropoda > Insecta > Coleoptera > Melyridae > Malachius > Malachius bipustulatus. Next base: position 49,615,562 of record OU342630.1, on the reverse strand, counting down.
AATTCTCGCCAGCTCGCTCTCTTGCTGTGCCTTATCTCTCTCTTAAATTCTCTTCTGGCTTCTCGAAAACGGTCCCATTGAGTGTCCTCTCCTGAGGTCACGGCCTGTCGAAGTGACCTCCTCGCTGACCTCCTGAGGTGATGGAGTTCTTTGCTCCACCACCTGATTTTCTTTTCTGGAGGCCTTCTCAAGGGACACGCCTTTTCGTACGCCTCGGTTATCTTTTTGCTTAATTTCTCTACCTCTTGGTCTATGTTTTCCTGTGTGATTTGAGGTGGGGGACCCTTGAACCTTATTTGGAGATCTTTTGTAAAGATCTCCCAATTAGTTGTCCTTGGGTTTCGTTTGGGCTTGTCTGCCGCCATCCCCGCTTTGATCTTGAATCGGATCATGCGGTGGTCGGACAGCAGGACATCGCCCGTCACTTGCCATTCTCGTACGTCACAGGTTATGCTTTTGGAGGCTAGGGTTATGTCAATCACCTCCTTGCGGTTGCGATTGACAAAGGTTGGTTCCCTGCCTCTGTTACTTATTTCAAGGTCTGTAGTTGCTAGATATTCCAGTAGGGCCTCTCCGCGTGTGTTGACGTCGGTGCTGCCCCATAGGGTGTGATGCGCGTTGGCGTCACACCCTATTACTACTGGGATCCCTCTGCTTTCCCCAAACGTGGTTATATCTGCCATCTCTTGCGATGGCAGACGTTCACCGTCGTATGGGAGATATAAGCTACTTAGAATTATCTTATGTGAGATGTCACTTACTTTGTATTCCAGAAGCATTGCTGTGGCGTCCCTGGTCCCCAGCTGCGGTAAGGGTACCGAGCTTAGCCTCTTGGACACCAGTATGCAGCTTCTGGGTGTCTCTCCTGCCTTGGCTCCCACCAGAAGTTTGAAGCCCAGGCCTGATAGTCCTTTTATCTGGCTCCTAAAGACATATGGTTCCTGAATTAGTATCACATCTGCAGGTTTTTTTACCAGGCTGCTTAGCATTTCTGCTGTGGCATCCCGGCTGTGCTGCAGATTGATCTGGCTTACCTTTATTTCCTCCGTGGGTGTTTACTTTTTCCTCGGTGGCTCATCTTGGGCCTGCTTGGAGGTGCTTGGTGCATTTCCAGCGGCGGCGGGACCCCAGAGTGTCACCCGACGCACTGTCAGGGTGGTCAACTCGTAGTTGAGTTCCCAGCCGCCATTTTCTATGCTCCTGGCGTCCTCCTGGCTGACCCGAAAGATGAGCTGCCATCCTCCCAGGCCTTCTCTGGTGTCGAGATGCTGCCAGTTGCTGACATCCAGCCTCCTGTTTTGGAGGCTCAGCATCTCTACCACTTCAGAGACATCGACCGGTTTCGGACTGCTTATCCAGAAGCCAATCACCACTGGCCAGGGAGCTTCCGTTGCCCTTACTTGGGTGAACGAGTTTTCTCCCACTGCCTGTGGCGTCCAGCCTCTCAGCAGCCAGTTCGCCGATGTCTCGTCTTTTGCCGTAATCAGGAACCAGCCGGGTTCGACTATTCCTGATTTCTGGAAGCTGAGCTCAAGCTCCCGATTTGTTGTCAGGGCTTTTTTCAGCTCAGCTACCAGTTGTCGGCGCAGCTCTGTTGCTTCTTCTTCTCCAACTTTGCCATCTGGTCGGTTGGACCTGATGACTACTTGGAGAGACCTGCTTTGAGCTCTCAGCTGTTGAGGCTGTTTTGGAGGTTCCGCTTTCGGGCAGGCGGGCCTAGGGTCCGCCCCCCCTTTCGGGTTGGGCTGCCCCCCGGCACGCCTACTCCTATTCGCAGGTCCCTCCTCCCCCTTGTCGAGGGCAATTCTCTTTTTCTCCCTCTCGGGGGGGGTCTTTCCGTCCGAGCGCGATCTTTTTGAGGGTCCCGGCGAGGGTAGCACTCCACGTGTGGTCGTGCTTTTCCCCGCCTCCTCCCTCAAGCTGGCCGGCTCCGTGGGCAGCCTGAAGGTCCGCTTACTTGCGGCCCTCCTGGCGTCCCGTGCGGTAGGTCCCCTCTCGGAGGTCCTTGGAGTACCAGTGGTGGAATCGCCTGGTTGGGTGCTCTCACCAAGGGACGTGGGTTTCCTGTCGGACTCCCCTGTCTTCCCTAGTTCGAGCGCCCCTACCTGACTCGGCAGAGCTGATGTGGCCGCTGCGATTTCTCGCTGCTGCCTCCGCTCCTGCCGTTCCGCCTTCCTGGCTTCTCGTCTCTTTTCTTTCTTCTTCTGTTTCCTTCTCTCCAGGGCCCTCTCTTTTCCCCCGCCGACCGACGGCCCGGACTCCGTTTCTGCTGGAGTGCATTTCTGCTCTCCTGCTTCCACCGGAGTCGCGCCGCGCGGGTCGCCGTCGGATTCGGAGGCCCCCAGAAGGAGCTCTTCAAGAGCTTTTGGAATTTCTTCCGGCTCTGAGCTAGGGAACTCTACTTCCATTATTTGCACGTTTTCCATGTTTCCGTTTCCTTTTTCTTCCATGATTTTTGTTTTTTTTTTTTGTGTAGATTTGTATGTCCAAGTAGACTTCTCTCCTCCCTCTCTTCCCACTTCCTTAAAAACTATTCCCAAGGTTTCTGGTCGGTGGCGGCCGCAGGCGAAGCCCCTTGAAAAGCGCAGCTTGGCCTATTTCCCAGGCGCCACCTGGCATTGCTATGCTTTCAAGATTTTTCGAAGGATGATAGGGCAGCCCCCTACGCTGGCTAGGCAAGGGTGGGCCCCTGTACTGTCCAACGGCATCAGGTGTGCGGTCCTGACTTTATTTCGACGCTACCATTCCACCGAACCTCCACCTCAGAGTTCTCCCAGTCTGTGATGAAGAGGCTTCCGAGATCTGTCTACTTTTCCATTGTGTCAGTGTACTGTGTGTGTTTGGTGTGAGTGTGCGGAGCTAGAGGTCTCGTGGGTCGCTGCTCCCACCTTCACTGCTTCACATCTTTTGAAAATTTTAGTTTTTTTGAAATAGCTCAAAGTCGGTTGATTCCAATTCGATGAAATTTGGTAGATAAATTTCTTATTAAAAGTACTAATTTCTGGTGTACACGATAATTTGACGGAAACCCGGGAAGGGGTAAAAGTACCCCCACCCTCCGTTAAAATCGATCGTAATTATTGATACGGTAGCAGGAACGCTGTTCATGTTTTTTTGTTTGAAAGATACATCGTTTTAGCCCATTATTGATCTCCTACAAAAATCTGTATCTTTCCGAGGTCCTATGTGATAAAATAAATTAGTCGATGATAACTAAATTTTTATTTCATTCTTTTAATTTGGAATTAAATTTTAAATTGACAGGTGATTATTTTATCTAATCTCATAAAAGATGCTCGATGTGGGGGCCGGTTTGGACCCTAGAAAGTTCCATCCTGCGCAAAAAAATTGATTTGAACTCTTTTTAGAACCTCGTCGTTTTGCAAACTGCTGTTTACTGCATTTGAAAAAAAACGTTTGCAAACACCTGACAAAAAAAAACCGAACCATATTAAACATCTTTTATGAGATTAGATAAAATAATCACCTGACAATTATTGTAAATTTGATTTCAAATTAAAAGAATGAAATAAAATTTTGGTTAGGTACCATCGACTAATTTATTTTATCACATATAGCACCTCGAAAAGATACAGATTTTTGTAGGAGACTAACAATGGGCTAAAACGATGTATAATATCTTTCAAACAAAAAAAACATGAACAGCGTTGTTGCTACCCTATCATTACGATCGATTTTAATGGAGGGTAGGGGTATTTTCATCTCTTCCCAGGTTTCCGTCAAATTATCATGCAGAGCTGGGCACGAGTACTGAAAAGAGTACTCGTAAATAATTCGAGTACGAGTACTTGGAAAATGTACTCGTAAGCAGTGTTGGGAAAGATGATTTCTAAAAAGATCTAGAACAGATCAAAGATCATTTAAAAATTAGAGATCTAGATCAGATCATAGATCTCAAAATTGAAAATGATCTAGATCAAAGATCAGATCATCAAATAAAAGATCTGAGTTTTAGATCAGTAAATAGATCAATTTTTTTTCAACATAAATTTCAAAGTTTTCATTATACCCCACAAATATTGACTTCCACATTCAAATATTTTCAAGTGTTCCGTTAGCGCTTGGATTACTATCTCCATAGTGACGTCATGCGCAGCGCGGACGAGTTTTTAGTCTCAGGCTGACATGACATACCTTGTGTAGTTGTATGTGTGGTTGTATCATGGTTTTATCTTTTATTTGTTTCATCAGTTATTTTTACAAAATAAGGCTAGGAATTTTTTCTTTCTTCACTATGCACCATATAGGTACCAGAGCTGGGCACGAGTACTGAAAAGAGTACTCGTAAATAATCGAGTACGAGTACTTGGAAAATGTACTCGTAAGTATTTACTCGTAAGTATTTTGGCACAAACAGGTGGACGAGTACGAGTAATACTCGTGAAAACACGAGTAACAAGTACGAGTAGTTTTATTCGTGTCGTGCGTATGATCCATCATGATACCGATGATACCAATAAATACCAAGATTACCAAGGCGCAACCAGCCTATGACGTCAGGTTTGTGATAGCTAAATACGAGTGAGAGCATAGGTATATCCGTTCCGTAGATCGTATCATATTCTAATCTAAGCAGTGCCGGCTCCTGTGACTGTGGTAATGGCGCCCTGTTCGAGAGTGCTTCATGACGCCCGATGCACGGATGCACCCAGTGGCGAAGTTAGGCTTTCATTTAGGGGGGGTAAGGGAAAAAGCAATATTTAATCTTCCAACATAAAATCAATTGCTTTGAATTTGAAAGAATTTTTTCAATGAAAGAAATTTTATTGTAAAGAAATCAATAACTTCTTACATAGCGCATATTTGATATGTTATATAAAAATATGTAATATAAAATGCGGCATTACTATAGTAAGTGCCATATAGTTATAATGCAGCAGTACTCTTATGGCGCTCATAGTTGCCGCTTTTGTCGTACTTCTGGGAAGCAGGCGTCCACGAGCGTACGCTCTTCATTTTGAAAACGATTTAATTCGTTGCACTTCTGTAACATTTTGTACCTCCGCAGACTGCTCTTTTAACATTGATCTCGTTCATAAGTGAGGATTGCACAAAATGGAACAGCACAGTAGAGTTTATAACTTCATACATTAATATTACAATATTCAGATATTAATTAATTATTATTTTCTTTTGAATCCGTCAAAGTTTATTATATTCTTCTTTTTCAAATTAATATTTATTTTATGAACAAAATTGTTTCGATTATTTAGTAAGTCAGAACATATTCGTAGGTGTAGGTATAATATAATATACTTATATTGATAATAATAATTAAGTATAAGTATGACTTATATTATTATTTATACTAAATGAATGTAAATGCTATGACGCGGTATTTGTCATTCCTTCTACAATTTCTTGCGAGAACACATTTCCTAAAAATCTACATTTACTTACTCCACAGAATAATTAGGTAGATGCGGAATTTGAATTTTCAACTGACAGATACTCTGTTTAGTGGCAATAATTGACGTTGCGTTGGTAACCAAACATTGATAATTAAGTAAATAATAAAACTGTCACGTTAATTACAGAAGTCATAAAATAATTCACGAAGTTATATTTATTTTTGTATTATTTCTTTAATACTTGAATAACGGACAGCGATTTTGAATCTCAATATTATTTTTATGCACTTAAACTAAAAACCAATACACAGTTCCTTCTTTCTCGGAGACAGTGCGTATGTTGTTTTTTTTTTTTTTAATCAAAACGAAAATAAATATTCTTGGACCACAACAACAAGTCCTCAGTTCAACAGCCAATACCTATAGGCTCCAAGCTAATACGAGTGTTGATGTATATTTAATTTAGTATTTTGAAATATTTAATTTGAATCAGTACTTAAATTAAAATAAAACTGAAAAAGCACATGTTAGCACACTCATTGGTAACATCCTCCTGAGAAGAAGAATAAAGTAAGTACTTGATCTAAGTCCCCTGATGAAAAGAAGTAATTTGCAAGTGATAGGCACTACGTGAAGATAGAAGATGATTATATGATTACATTGCCGTATACGGCCAAAGGAGAATCTTATACATAACAGGCAAAAATACTGAGACATCTACTCGAAGTTGTTTTTTCTAAAAGTGTTAATGAATATATAAAATGCAAAGGCAGTATACCTGCCTATCTATCAAATAATCGTCACTTCCCAAATAGGGAAGCCTTGATAAATAAAGTCATCAATAAAGTAGCAAGAAATAAAATTTTATCAACAAGCACTACGATTTTCATTTTACCTACCTCTTTAAATAAGGAATGTGTTCAAATAATATTTTTATAATGTAAAAGCAATAGCCACAAGCATTGCAATATGCAGTCTATACGTTATACAAACATCAAAAATTATTACTTTTTGACATTTCAACAGAACCTCAATTATTTTTGTCTAGAAATCCTGAGAATAGAAATGTCAATTATTTTTCGATTTTAATATTTTTATATGAACCTGTGGCACTGCTTGCATTGAACTGACAACGCTGTCAGTTTTTTGCCCATTTAAAATGCATTGCCCTATGCTACCCACACTGCATATTATCTATGGCCATTACTATAGTGACAGTGACAGTGCAATTGCGCAGGACGGTGAACTCGTTTTCAGATCGGTTCCCTGCTGACGGCATGACGTCATTACTATCCGTAAAAATATCCGTATTTCACGAGTAAAATTTCTCGAGTAGTTGTAATTGTACTTATCCGTACGAGTAATAAGTATTTTGGATGGAAAGTACTTGTGAGTAAAAAATTACGAGTAGTTTTTTTACTCGTAACAAAAATACGAGTAAAGTACCTACTCGAGTACATGGCCAACAGCTCTGATAGGTACACACATACCCTTATACTTACAGACTATCTTATTATACTGTGCCTTGCCGTGCCTTTGGCATGGTCAAATAAATAAAGAAAAAAGCAAGTAATCATGGTTATTATTCTGTGTCATGGAGTTAAAACTATTAAAAATAAGCATCGAATCATCGAAATCATTACAATCGTAAACAGCTATGTTTGATTAAATGAAAAATGAAAATGAAGTTGACACAGACACAGAATTGTAAGATTTTGGTATATATGGCCTTCACATTATTTCTATATTTAGCCAGCTTTATTTCATTAAACTTGCATTTTTATTGAAAAAACTTTATCGATAAAAAAGATCTAGAAAAAAGATCCTAGATCGAAAAAAACTGATCTAGATCAGATCATAGATCTTTCATGTCAAAAGAATCTAGATCAGATCATAGATCTCAATATATGATCTAGATCAGTGATCTAGATCAAAAGATCTAGATCGGTCACAACACTGCTCGTAAGTATTTACTCGTAAGTATTTTGGCACAAACCGGTGGACGAGTACGAGTAATACTCGTGAAAACACGAGTAACAAGTACGAGTAGTTTTATTCGTGTCGTGCGCATGATCCATCATGATACCAATAAATACCAAGGCGCAACCAGCCTATGACGTCAGGCTTGTGATAGCTAAATACGAGTGAGAGCATAGGTATTTCCATAGATCGTATCATATTCTAATCTAAGCAGTGCCGACTCGTGTGATAATGGCGCCCTGTTCGAGAGTGCTTCATGACGCCCGATGCACGGATGCACCCAGTGGCGAAGTTAGGCTTTCATTTAAGGAGGGGTAAGGGAAAAAGCAGTATTTAATCTTCAACATAAATTCAAATGCTTTGAATTTGAATGAATTTTTTCAATGAACGAAATTTTATTGTAAAGAAATTAATAACTTCTTACATAGCGCATATTTGATATGTTATATAAAAATATGTAATATAAAATGCGGCATTACTAGTGACAGTGACAGTGCAATTGCGCAGGACGGTGAACTCGTTTTTAGATCGGTTCCCTGCTGACGGCATGACGTCATTTCTATCCGTAAAAATATCCGTATTTCACGAGTAAAATTTCTCGAAGTACGAGTAGTAAGTATTTTGGATGGAAAGTACTTGTGAGTAAAAAATTACGAGTAGTTTTTTTACTCGTAACAAAAATACGAGTAAAGTACTCGAGTACATGGCCAGCTCTGTTATCATGTAAATCAGAAATTATACGCCGTGTCCTAGCTGCATCCGGGTAATGCGTTGCGTGCGATGCGGGGAACGCACGCAACGCAAACTCGCACGAGAAATTTTGAGTGTGTCCTAACTGAATGCGTGCGGTGCGGGCGAGAAAATGGTTTCCAATCCAACTATTTCTGGTGCAGCTTCAGATTAAATACGTTTTAATTTGGAAACCAGTAGGTTGTTGGAGCTTGAAAGACTTGAAAATCACAGAAAGAAACATGTTACTTTAAGAGAAAGAAACAATATAAGACGCAAGTAATCTATAGAAATAGGTATAGATTTGATAGATAGATAAATAGCAGGTAGGTTAAATATAAAAAGGTCTACAATAGAAGTTAATAGACCTCATACTTACTTTAAAAACCTAAATTCGAGACATTTTCACATTCCCAGTGTACCTTGATCTTGTTCTTGTAAAATAGATTTCTCTTATTGCACAAAATGCTTCGCTTTGGCACGAAGGCAATCGAAATTAAAAAAATTTCCTGCCCGCCGCAAAAATCGCAAGATTTTGACAGATGAAAAAACTAAATATTTCAATTTAAAACAATGCGTGCGTTGCGGTGTCGTTTTATCGTACGACTTTGCGGGCAAACGCGTCTACTGAGGACACTCCCATTGCTTTGCATGTGTTTTATTTTAATCGTTCCCCGCAACGCACGCACGCAACGCAGTCCCCGGATGCAGCTAGGACGCGGCGTTAGTGCTTTTAATAAGAAATTTATCTACCAAATTTCGTCGAATTGGAATATCAGCCGACTTTGAGCTATTTCAAAAAAACTAAACTTTTCAAAAGACTTTGAAGCCCTCTAACGGACAAACTATGAAGCATTTTGGTATAGAGATAATAAGTTTGGTCCGATCGACTTTTTTTACCTCAGTAATCTGGTTGCTCCATGTCCATGGAATATTGGGACATTCTGTACATTATTGTGTCTACGTAAGTTGGATTGGAATCATATTATGGAAAACTTTTTTAATATTCATTTTAAGGAAAAAGTTATTCTCCGTAGTTATAGTTACTATAATTAGTTACCAATAAGTAGTTACTAATCAAAATTATCCTTTTTTGCTTGATACTTTCTGAAGCCGACTGAGATTTTTTCTTGAGATTTTCTGTTGGAATTGTTTCATATATTTAATCTGCCGGCATCTCTTCACTGTATATACCAACATTTCATGCTGGATATTAGTGATATTACGAATATAATCTTAATCATTGAGTGAGTATATTATAACCAAAAATATTATTTGATAAGATTGATTTAATTTTTATGCAATGAACGTACCTAAACATAAAAAATAAATAACAAGTATACCTATCAAGAAATTACCATTAACAACAAATAAAATAAAATTAAGCTCAAATTATTCCACCAGCAAATATTTCCCTCAATCGCGTTTAGAAAGAAAAATTATAAGGCATTTTTTGACATGTAATTTTCGGCGTAGACTTCACCAAAAGCAATCGCAATAACTGAACGCAGCAAGACAAATGATACCGTTACCATTTTCCATGCGCTGACATGTAAGAAATTCTACCGGCACCGCCTTAAAAAAAATCATAAGCTTCAAACTTCAATCAATCATAAAGTCATAAACGTAATGCAAATGATAATAATAGTAATATTAAATAAAAATAAATACTGTTTGCAAAATGGAACCCATTCACAAAAATTACTCTTGTTGTTAAAAGTTGTAAATTCGTGATAGAGTTCGTGTAATTCGTGTTACAAGATCGTTGTTTCGCTTTAATTTTAGGAAATATCGTAGTGAATAATATAATCAAAATATTGTCAAGGAGTGAACTCGTATGTTTCGAAAGTGAACTAATGTTGATTGAATAGGGAAAAGTTTCAAGTAGTACTACATACAAAACGGACTACAGCCAAACCCATAGTTTGATTGTAAGTGTATGTGATTATGACGTAAGTAATTCTTAATTTGACCTTTCCATTTATCTCTGTGTGTGTTTTGATGAACCGAAAGGCCTGATAAATTGTCATGAATCGAGTGTAGTGATTTAATTCAGTTAATTGATATTTAAATTCAATTTTGCTCAATCAATGAAACGATATTGAAAAATTGCAGAGTAGTAATGTCATGTTTATGAATTAAATTGAAACAATATGGCTGACTTCTAGTGCTTGGTACTACTATTTCTACAAATAATTTAGTGATTTTACTGTTAGATATACGATATACCGGAATTAATCTCTTTCATCATTGTAAATCTCTTTTATTTATCAAGTTCGGTGGTAGGTAATTTTCTTCTTGTTTTTTTTTGCATTAGGCAGTATGACACATTACCAGTTTTTCATTTTTTAAATTTATTTTTGTCATAATAGTATGTACTTATGAGAAATGTACTTATATTATGATTATGGGTTATTATTATTGTGGTATAATAATTTAGTCATGTTGGTTTAAGAGCAGATTTAACAGTATTCCTACCCATTCTCTATATGGATGGAATGGACTCAATCTGGTCTTATTATTTTATTAAAATTGTGTCCACTTGTTGATATTGGGATGGGGTTTCAAATTATGCTCTCAATTTAAATTTAAGAGTGAGTCATTATTATTTATTCCTATCAGGCAGTCTGTCTGTAGCTTAAGTAGTGTTGTAAAGTAAAACCAGAAGTTATCAAGATGATTAGCAAGTAGCAAAATGTTTACTTTTATTTTGTTTTGGTACCACTAGCACTACCCGAGGCACTACCACTATAATAATAAATAAATAATAGATAAGTGCATGTGTGCATGCATGTTGGGTTGCCTATTTTTCTGCCAATCAGATCAGCAGACTGGTGAGTGGTGACTCCTGTCTCTATACTTTTATGCTTTTATCTTTATGCAAATAATACAAGTTAGAACAAGTTTTAACATGCCAATGTTTTATTGTTTTCATTCATGAATCATGATTTCATGCTGTTATAGTGTAATGTTCATTATTCAAATTAGTTAACTGTCTATTCACCATTCTTTAGTTTCCTTCTGTCTGTAAGTATAATACCTGTACTACCTTTTATAAGTATTCTCACTGTAGTAGGACTTTTAGGAGGGGGTCCACATTTTAGGCGATCTGGTTTTCAAGCTTTTCAAGTACAGTACAAGGGAAAACAAAATTTCAAAACTTTCAAATGCGATTATATCTATAACTACTCATAAATCGCCAATCATAAACTTCAACTGTAAAAACCATTCTCTTATTAAATTTTCTCAAACAATTTGAAAATGTAATAATTGTATACAGGGTGTCGGTAAATATTATACAGAAGTGGTCACTCCGATTCAAACGAAATTTACTGACTGTCACACAGTGTTGCCAGATTGTACTGATTTTTCGATTTACGTACCTATCGATTTTACTGAATAATGGAGATGACCAGTAATTAGTGACATTGGTCGTTGTTAGGTTTTCTCTCTCCTGAAATTTCAAGAAAAGTAAAATATGAAAAATACAGGGTGTTGAAAAACTCATGTAAAAAATCAACAACGATACGGTGTTGATGTTGTGGGATTTCAAAAATTATAAAAAAAATCTGGGTAATCCTGTTGTTTAGTCTTCCAAAACACCCCTCACATGCCCATTTCACTTTTTCCACTCGCGTTGCTCACAGCGTTGCTGCATTAAATCAGGTTTTTCTTTTAAATGTCCCTAAAATAAAAAAAACCTACCCTGACCAAAAACCTGATTTAATGCAGCAACCCTGTGAGCGACGCGAGTGGAAAAAGTGGAATGGGCATGTGAGGGGTGTTTTGGAAGACTAAACAACAGGATTACCAAAATCTGTTTTTATTTGTTTTCGAGATATCGCAGTATTCGTAATAATTTCTTTCCAAGGAATGGCAACATTGCATTGAATTTTAAGGCAAGAGGAAAAAGTATGCAATCCACTTTTGTATTGCTATTCTATGGTAGCAGCTTGCTGTCATACCTATTTGTCAATTTGTTGACATTCAGTTGTCTTATAAGATATTACCTACGTAATAATAATATGATGATGCATTAGAATTAGAGAATGTCAAACTAACAAGTCGAATTGTGGTGACATCGAGATTAGAACTGTCATTCAAAAACCAAAACCAAAAACCACAGAGTAAAAACGGTCATTATATACATCCGCGTCTCCTACAGTTTCACTATGGCACCTATATAGGGGTGGAGAACATTCCTATAGTAACACCAGGAAGGTATTCATTTGCTTTGCAAATGAAAGGGAAGGCAACAAAACAGCTTTAAAAACCAATTTTGAGAGTGCAATGAAAGTACGGACCTGGCAGATGCGATGATTAAATACGTCGACTTTCGGATGTAACCACTTGAGGACAATGCCAAGCGCTTCGAAACGTATACAGACACGTACTTGCAATATATCCGCTTATTCATATCGTGAAAAGACCACAGGGATTGATGTTACGATTTTTCGAATATAAATGCAAAATAAATGCAAAATTCAAAATAAAAACCGTTCTACTGTTAATCTCAAAGCGAGTCTCGAAGATATTCCTTGCCCTGAAACCTGAAAGTGAAGAAAAAAAAAATAGAAATTCGACCGTAGTGTCAAAGAGGCCTTAGTTATGACTTTAATATTAGTTTGCAATGGCTGTTTTTAGTTTCTTACCCAACCAGCACCCCTATTTCGCTCCTCGATCCCGAAAAAATTGATGGAACTTAGGAGACGCGGATGTATACAGTGTTATTCACGGTATACGCCACGGAAGATTATGGCCGTGTCTCTGGATTTTAGGATCTTTTTATTTTTGGAGTGAATAGAGACCCGGCAGAGGTACGTTTTAAAATTATATTCATAATGTACAGGCTGTCCCAAAAGCATGAAACATATCAAAGTTATGTTTTTTTAAATGGAATGCTCCTATGTTATTGCATTTTTAGATTGTCTGAGAAGAAAAAATAAGATTGGTTTTTACAGTTAGTGTTTAAATTCAGAAGTTTTTGAGTTATAAACAAGTGAAAATCGTCATTTTTCAAGTTCAAGGCTCTGTAAAACGAAAACGGTTCAAGATAGAGAAAAACGGCTTACATGTCCCTATTTTGGTTATCCTGTTGTTTAGTCTTCCAAAACACCCCTCACATGCCCATTCCACTTTTTCCACTCGCGTCGCTCACAGCAGTCACAGTGTTGCTGCATTAAATCAGGTCTTTGGTCAGGGTAGGTTTTTTATTTTATTTTAGGGACATTTAAAGGAAAAAAAAACCTACCCTGACCAAAGACCTGATTTAATGCAGCAACCCTGTGAGCGACGCGAGTGGAAAAAGTGGAATGGGCATGTGAGGGGTGTTTTGGAAGACTAAACAACAGGATTACCCCTATTTTAACTTTTCATGTACTATCCTATGGTATAGAAACATTTGTACTTTCTTTGATTTTTTTATTTGTCGACGCGTGGAGAAACCTCGGAATTTTTCAAATTTTTTATCACCCTGTATAAACATTTCATCTACATCATTGGATAGTACATGAAAAGTTAAAATAGGGACATGTAAACCGTTTTTCTCTATCTTAAGCCGTTTTCCCTGTACAGGGCCTTGAACTTGAAAAATGACGATTTTCACTTGTTTATAATTCACAAACTTCTGAATTTAAACACCAACTGTAAAAGCCAATCTTTTTTTTTCTTCCCAGGCAATCTAAAAATTCAATAACATAGAAGTATTCCATTTAAAAAAACATAACTTTGATATGTTTCATGCTTTTGGGACATCCTGTACATTATGTACCTCTGCCGGGTCTCTATCCACTCCAAAAATAAAAAGATCCTAAAATCCAGAGACACGGCCATCATCTTCCGTGGCGTATACCGTGAATAACCCTGTATATTTACCGTAAAAACTATTGATTAAGTCAACTTACCCTACTTGCTGGTGCCAATGTTCAGTTGTAAATTATTTCTTTTTTACCTCTTTTTTTATGAGTTTTGAAATTTAATTTAATTGTGTTTTACCATCACTGTAACGCGTAGCTTCTGTCACATTTATCTTAAATTCTCGTTTTTATATTTATATTTCATAATACTTTAAGTTGTCTTAGGGAATTTTAAATTTAGGAAACTAGGGGTAGCTAGAACAAAATTGAAAGCAGATATATAGGGTGTTTCAAAACATGTGTCGGAAAATGAAAGGTGTGATTCCTTGGTGCTTTCTTCTGAGAAAAATTTTTTCTATTAACATGGGTCCACAAACAAACCGTTTTCGAGATACAGGTGTAAAAAAATATTTTTTTCGGTTTTTTGACAATATCTCAAGAATTATTTGAGTTCTAAAAAAAAGTAAATTGATGCTTTGCACACATCTTACTATTGATATTAGCTACTTTTTAATGCTAACCAAATTTTTTGCCCCTAATTTCTACGACACTGTGAAAATTGCTGATTGTTTTTGATAATTTTTTCTGATTTATTCACTGCCACATTAAAAAATTAATTAGCCCTCAAAATGTAGATAATATTAATGACAAGTGTCAAGTGTACAAAAACTGGGTTCTGTATCTCAAACGGTTCCTGAGATATCCTCAAATAACTGTAACATTTTTTTATTGACTTTTTTTATCTCGAAATCGAATAGGAACTTTTTTCCTAGAAAGTGGCAAGGAATCACCTTTTATTTCTCGGCACATGTTTTGGAACACTGTATTGTTCACTGGAAGACTGTATTCTTCTTTTTCAATGCTGAGTTAATGTGTCATTCAGTTTTTCCACAAGTTTTTCAGTAGAAAAAAAAAGGAAAAAAGGAGTTGAGGTAGTAAATTCCAGGAGTGAGAGGAGAGAATGACCAATGAGTCCAATGACCTTTTACTTGTCAGATTCTGGTCAGCTTCAGTTCATCTCTATTGAAAAATATAATAAATAGTAAAAATGTCTACTGAATCAGGCAACACTGTACAACTATAACCTGAAAAAAACACTTCTGTAGATTAATCTATTTTTTAGTGATACAGACGGTGAACCACGACGTGTGTGGGGGGGGGGAAGAAATTTGTTTTTTTTTACAATCAAATATCAGTGTACCGAGGTCGAACGAAACCCTACAACTTTCCATTTGTATTTTTTTTTTTGTAAAAATATAGTTTAAAATAAAGTTACTGAGGGAGGGGGGGGGGCAGACTGTAGGTCCTCAATATTATCAAATAAATTATGATCGTTCAGTTTTTCAATTCTTTTTCCTAAATGTAGCAGGAATTATTTATTGATCACCCATATCATAGAGTAGATACCCATGCAATATGTATTGTATTGTAAACGACCTTGTTTATTTATTTATTTTTTTTTTGTTTGTAGGAAACACATAAATTTAATAATTTTATTCCCTTATGTTTCAGATGTAACGATTCTATAAGAAGAAGCCATTAGAATTCGGAATGTGAATTATTCAGCTGACTTGAATCAGTAAAAATCATGGAAGACAATAAAGATTCCATGAAAAATCCTCCATGTTCGGAGAACTGCTGCTGTCAAAAGCCGGGAACGTCTTCAGACAATGAGACCCCGTCGATATCGGAAACGTCCTCTTCCGATTCGGCGGCCACCTCGACCTCGAACCCTCCCAAAGACAAAAAGGGAAAACTCACCCTGACTTCGCTGGGTTTAAATTTCCGCCGTGGAAAGTCCCTGCAATTCACTTCAAAGAAAAACAAAAAGACGACTCAGCCGGACTCGCCGAGCAGCAGTAACAGCAGTATTAAAAAGTCGCCGAAATGGGGACTGAAATTCAGTTCGACGAAAAGCAAAGAATCGAAAGTGGCCTTAACTTCAGACAGCTCGAACGCCAATCTGAGCACGTCGTGCTGCCAGTGCGTTAACTACAACAAGGAACCGGAAGAGGACCCCGTCGAGGAATGCGAGGCGGCCCAGTCGGTTAGTAGTGAAGAGTGTGAAAAGGTGCCTGAGAGACAAACGACTGTTACATTTGTCACTACCAGTGATGTAGCCTGTGTCTCGTCTTTGAGCAGTGATTCGGATGTGGTCGATCCTAACGGAGGGATCTATGGGTTATCCTTACCTGGACAGATGATCATGAACGGGCCTCTGCTTGATGTAGCATGGTACGTGTGGATATTTTTATTTAGTTTCCTTTTTCAAGCAAAATGAACAATTGTTTATAATTAGTATTTATTTTAATCAGTCACCAAAGTCTAAATAATCAGCTTTTCTTATTTACACACACTCGTACTACTAAACACAACTATGCTCTAATCTCTAGTTTCAGTTCACTTGTACAGACTATAATTCACCACTGTTCTTTGTTCTGTAGTACTCTAATCTAAACTGACTGTAGTCACTGCCATTGTGCTCTTATATACATGCCGGTCGTGGATATTGACAGTTCTGGGAGCTTCACTGGTGTTTTAGCAGGACTCTCGATGCAGAATGTTCTTTCTGGATTAAAATATGACATTCTTGTCATGTCAGCTAGAATTTTCGCGGACCACTGACTATTAATTATAGTCAGTAAAGATTGAGAGAATGTAAACAAAGATGAATCTAGTGTTTTTTTCAATACAGTATTGTGTAACAACTCTTAATATTCCATTACACTTTATAATCTTACAATAGTTTGTACCAATATTTTCAGCCTGTATTTATATTACATTAGATACAACAATGACCTCCAAATAAAATAACAATTTCTTACTGCTAAACACAACTGGTGGCTCTTCCTAATTCACTTCACAATAATAATTATTGTATTGTACTACCTCGAAAACATTCAAAACTGTTTTTTCTTTTTTTTTTACTTTACCATTCACTAGGCGCCTCTCTTCCCTTTATCAACTCCACTAAGTTACTTTTCTCTTTAGACTCCACTATTCACCAATTAGCCTTCTGTCTTGAACTCTCTAACTTGGCCATCTTTCGTAACATCCCAAACTATACCTACTGACTTTCTCTGCGCGAAACTGGCGCTCTTTATATGTCTTGAAAGAGGTGATGTTCTAGGATGGACGTTTCTGTACAAGGCAGCAATATTGTTTAAAACACTTGCTGTGCTCGGGTTGTTTTTAAGGGTTTGTTTCGATTTCTTTGGTTGACATACATTACATTGTTGCCAAGTCAATATTTAGAGACTCCTGTGACAAAGATGATTAAGAGTGCATCATTTTTAAAAGGCATATTTAATGCCTTTTTTTATATTATGGAATTTTTCTAAGAAACTCACTTGGCTTCTTTATTTCAGTCCTTTTAAAATAAAGTCATACTACATTGTCAGAGCAATGAAAACAACAATAATTGCATAATTTTAATTGCAATTTATTATTTATTGTAATAAAGAATAACAATAAAATTTGCTCTCCCACTAGTTTCTCGCTTCGTTGCTCATGGCCTCTCTCCAGATGCTCAGTTTAATTCCTGAAGCTTCCTGTAATTTACATGTCATTTTATCATGAATGGAAACAGTACCATCATAAGTAATACATAATAATAACATAAAATATTCACTGATAGTTTACTTAAGTAAGATTTGGTTCTTTCTTGTGATGTGTAAGTAATTATATAATGCACCTACATAGGGATATTATATTTTGTATATGAATGGAATTTATCTGAACTTTTTCAATTATTTGACTTAAAAACTTTTCATACTATTCTGAGATTGCTACTTCTCTTATGTATAAGTATAAAATAACAGTGCTACTCTTTTTCAAAAAATTCATCTAAAAATATAAGTAGGTACCTACTAAAGGAGTTAATGCTCAATAATATATATTTGGATTTGCCTTTCCTATCCGGATGCTACCTTGCCTTATGATGATCTTTTCTAAAAAAATCATGGTAATCTGTTTTTTGGAGCATACCATAGATTCTGTATTGTCATGTTTTTTCATCAAAGAACCTAAATCCCAATAAATTAAGACAGAAATTCAACAATAATTAAGAAAGAAGGTTCGAGAAAAATTATAAAATTTAACAATTTTCTTTCCAATTCTTTGAGGGATGAGCTCAGTTCTCTGAATTTGGTAGCATTCTTCACGCATAAATTTAACAGGAAAATTGACAATATTCCCTCAAAAAGTAACCTCTTCTTATTTCCTCAAAGAAAACTTATATGTTTTATCCATACACAAAACATAAAATTACTACTTTTACTCCTGCACTACTTACGGTTGTTGAACTCCAGGAAATAAACGAGACTTGGCAACACTGCTGGACTATTTATATTCACAGACCAGAGTATGACACTATGGAATTCCCTTTTTTTAATCAGTGATGATAAGATAACCATATTTACAAGGGGTCTGTCTGCTCTTCAATGAATTGAATCTGAATGTATGAAGACATGATGAGACAAGCGGAAAATAAAATTTCAAGTAGACAAAAGGGAAAGTCCATTCAACTTTTATAACAATAAATTGATCTTTTAAATACTGTCTTCTGTCTTATACTTGAAACTTTTATTTTAACCCCAGTGTTGAACCAACAGCTGATATCTTTGATGAAATTCTTCAGTGTTTATTGTATGTTATTGCTTAATCTGTTATTTTTTTATGGTTGAATTGAATAATTGTTATTGTACTATTTCTCTTATTACCTTCTGTTTCTTACTGTTATTTTTATTACAATTTAAAGTTTTGTAAATTTTCAAATTTTATACAAAAGAAAACCACGTGTTTTTATTTTCAACTTGAGTCTCAATTCCTGGTCCTCAGGCTCAGCGGCTTGCACCATCAAGACTGTGATGAAGCGGCTCGCCTGGCCCGCGCTCGCGAGATCGAGCAGGGCGTCGAGGCGCCGCCCGGATTCCGACAAGTGAGCCGAGTCCAGCTGGTGTGCTCCGACGGTACGACCGAGCCGACCGGGTCTCAGCCGCGCACCCTGCAGCTCGTCTGTCCGCCCGACCTGACCGTCGACTCGCTCCGGGTGCTTTTCCAGACACATCATATGACTTTGCGCTCCTGTCCCGCCGACAACATCACCGGCTGTCACACCCAGGTGGATTTCATACATTGCCTCGTGCCGGATTTGTACGAGATCACGAACTGTAGCTTTTATTGGGGTGAGTGTAATATGTTTGTGTCTTCTTTTTATAAAAGGGACTTTTTTTTATATGGGATGGGGGATTTAAGTCTCGATGCGTGATTTTGGAAAGTGTAAGGGGTATAAATTGGTCAAAAGTTCACAAGGTCTTTTTAGAAGTGTGTTCAGATAAAAAAAATTAATATTTGAAGCTTAATAGTTTTTAGTTTTCAATGATCTAGTCTGACAAAAAAATATTTCAGGTAAAATCGATCGATACGAAGCGGAACGCCTGCTGGACGGCAAGCCGGAAGGTACGTTCCTGCTCCGCGATTCCGCTCAAGAAGAGTTCCTCTTCAGCGTCAGTTTCCGCAAGTACGGCCGTTCGTTGCACGCGCGGATCGAGCAATGGAACCACAAGTTCAGCTTCGACGCCCACGATCCCGGCGTCTACACCTCCGACACCGTCTGCGGCCTCATCGAGCACTACAAGGACCCGAGCGGCTGCATGTTCTTCGAGCCGATGCTTACCTGGCCGCTGCACAGGAACTTCACCTTCTCCCTGCAGCATCTCTGCAGGTCCGTGATCGTCAAACGTCTCACCTACGACAACATAAACCTTCTGCAGTTGCCGAAGAGCTTGAAGACTTACATGAAGGAGTACCATTACAGACAGAAGGTCAGAGTGGCCAGGTTCGACGATGACGTTCAGTGGCTCGAAGTGAGAAATGTGCCTCCCTAAACTCAGACGGTCGGGTAATTAGGTAGTAACTTCATTTTTCTGCTTTGCGTAAAGATGATTTTCGTTATATTATAAGAAATATTGTTTCATATATTTTGGTGTTTCTCTTATAACCCAGGACCCAGGTTATTATTTCAGGTTATATTGAAATATTGAAGTGAAAAAATCTCAAATGTTCTAGGTCTTTGTTGTGATTTTTTTTAAGTTGATTTAATTAAACTTCATCTTTAATCAAAGTAAGAAAATGGTTTGTTGAGGGTTTTACTTAATGAATTTGGTTTTCGTTTGTTGCCGTCTTGTAATATGTATAGATTTTATATAATCATTATATAATAGGTACTATTTTCTTTGTTAACATTCACATATCACTAAAACCTTTGAAAAAAGTGCTCATTACGATAAATCAGTACATATTTATAAACTCCCGAAAAGTGAGAGTAATGTAAACGAATTCCTACTAAGAGAACGATAGAAATGTGTAAGGCTTTCAAAATTTCATTCTTAGATGTTCAGTTTTTGGATCAAGAGTCACAACATGTGATACCTAAAATAAGCTCAGAAGCAGTATGGCGAGCAGCATCACAGAGCCAACCAATATGTTATATTACCTTATTTCACAAAAAAACTTTATTGAACATGGTCATTATTCAGCACATCCTATCATATGGGGTGAGTAATGGGAAACCATACATGTTTTGGTACTCTATGTGATTTACTTGGCACTCGTGAAAAGGGAAATATTAGCATCATCTCTTGAATACTGTTTCGTCCTTGAAATTTGATTTCTTTGTTCCCAATGGGAAAATGGCAAGTAGATTCAAGGACTGTGCTTCTTAAACAAGTTTGTGTTTTTAGTTAAAAACAGATAGAAAGAGTAGCGTGCTGCTAATGAGTAATTTGTAATTTTTGATTTAGAATTGAGCAACAGCCTGAGAGGTACCAAATAAATATGTATTCTTGAATATCATAGCCTGCAGTTGGAATTTGGCATCATTGCATTTTTAATCCTTCTTTTAGGCCTAACTTAATTTACCTATAAAAGGATTTTAAGATCATTTTTCAAACACTTTGATCATTTTTTTTATTAAACTTCTTTACGATGCAAAAAAGATAAATTCTTTTAGGTGATTCACCGAATTATTGTACTCCCTTCCATGTTAATTATTTTGTCATTCTATCATCATTAGTAATTAGTCATGTCTTCAATCTTCATATCTCAAACAGGTGTTTAATATTAATATATAAATTTTTTTCAACAGCATAATAGTTACCAAAGATAAAGAGTGCTTCAACTGAAATTGTGTTGAGCTGGAATAATAATTAAAAAGAACAAATAAAAACAAATAAAAATAACAAAGTGCCTATTTTTTCATACACTGGTGGAAATATACATGCCAAGTGTTAGTATTAGTAGATCAAAATGGATGACTACATAAACAAAGTTTCATTAAATAGTTGCAAACTAGCTTGCATGTTTTTGGATATAAGAAATTTTCATAAATACTTGGAATAACGGTCGTAATCTCTTGGTAGGTTTAAATTGATGTATTAAAACTTGACCTATATTTAGAAAATTACTTTTTTGTTAAATGAGTACGTTTTGAGTTATATTGATTGAATATGCAGTATATTTTGAATATATTGTGATAATTGTATAGTTTTTTGTTTTTATATTGTTGATGAAATAATTCTTACGGGCTTGGTCGTAGTACTTCTAGTTAGTTACCAGGTTTGTGGGTTTGTTTTCGTGAAATTCTTGCGCTCTCGTTCTCAAATACTTCACTCTTAAATTGTGATTCAATCTGTACTTGCCTTTTGTATTAACTTCTTTTTTTTATTATTTATTTGCAATATTACGAATTGATTATTTTATGATTGTGTACTTTCTCACTGTAGCTTTAAATTTAGTGAAATGTCGTGCCAAATTACAAGATCAGATGTTATTTTAGCCTTTCTAGGCCTATCTAGAGCATTTTTAACATAATTGTTATTGATGGTATAAAGTAATATAGATAAATAATTATATTTGTTATTAATAGAGATAAGTTATAAATAATTAGTCTCTAATAAATGTCCAGTGGAAATATGCGTTGTTTTTACTTGCGGACTTTGCATTTTAATAAATCTTCTA
This sequence comes from Malachius bipustulatus, assembly GCA_910589415.1. Lineage (NCBI taxonomy): Eukaryota > Metazoa > Arthropoda > Insecta > Coleoptera > Melyridae > Malachius > Malachius bipustulatus. The sequence continues at coordinate 49,593,607 of OU342630.1, read as the reverse complement.
TCCTGTTTTAATCAGTGACGGCTCGTCAGGGACGTTAATGTTTTTACTTGCCTAAAAATCTATGCAAAAGGCAAAAGTGTAGAGCTATAGTGAATATTGAGTGATCCATAAGTTGAAAATCGTAAGGTCGGCTGGCCGATGCTGGGCGCGAGAATGCTGGTTAATCGAAGACCTACGGCACACAAACTGTGTCGCTTCCAAACCGCAGAGTTACAGTGCACGGCCGGCGTAGCGTATTCCACACAGGGTCGGCCGAGAGCCTCCTGGCCGTACTTGGGTATATCAATCTATGTATCAATCGGGCGCTCTTCTCTTGGGCGATCCTCGCTGCAATGGGATGTAACATGCGAGTCGAACGCATTTTTAATTTTTATTAATCTTTTTTTATGAAAATGCAACTTATTGTAATAACAGAAACCAAAAAGGTGTTTCTTGCTTGCCAAATTGCTTTTTAGAGATTTATTTAATTAATTTAGTAGACTTATTATTTATTAATTAATTATTTAAGATTAATTTATTAATTTAATCTCAGTGTGCGAGTTTGTTTACCTATTTTATCCAATTAAAAAAAAATTAACTAGGTATTAGAATTCGCAAACTACCGATATTGTCAAGTCAACTGCGCCCTACTACACTTTCATTAATATTTTTTGAATAAAATTAAACCAAAAATACCGTTTTACTGAAGAGATTCAATAGATATAAATTCCTAGAACGGAAAATAATAATGAAATCTTCAATGCCTGTACTTCCTTATACCTACCTACCAGCCAGCACCAGTAGCCAGGGCCAGGGTCGGCTAGCCGTACCGCGCATGTTATCCATATGGTGTCAATGCATGCGCATGCATAGCATAATATTGCATTCATTCAGTGACTCAAGCAAAAGCACATTTTTATTTTATTACTTTCTTCGTCATCTATTTTTCTATTCGACGATTTTTCCTATTTTTACACATGTATAAGTAAATTTTGAACTTTAGGGAATTCGCGTGACCTTGAACCTTAAAAAAATTCGCCTGTATATCGCATTTTCCGCGGAGGCCTTTTCCCCGGACCCCCCCCCCCCCCACATATAACGTCGTACATTTTATTTCCACCATTGGCTGGCCGACCCAATTTTTTGAAGCACGAGCCGTCACTGGTTTTAATGTGGTAAATCTCATTGTCAACTGTGTATGTTTTTCATATGCATTGTGGACCCTTTCATTTTCTTTTGGTCATGCCAAACACAATGTCACATAACAAGAATGAGAGAGATAAAAAAAAGACCTCTTACTGAAAAAATGAAGGTTGTACCTTAACTAAGTGGTGAGAGTCACACATTGTTATTTAATAGTGGTTTTTATCAAGATTTTAGACTAGGACAATTGAAGGGCTTGGTGCAAAAACCGGTCAAAGACCAAATTTTGCAAAATCGAGTTGTCAGATTTTGCAAAATTTGGTATTTGGCCGGTTTTTGCACCAAACCCTTCAATTATAATGAGAACAACGCAATTCCATTGCTTGTGATCAAATCCAGTTCCTGATACAATCCATTGAAAAGGAACATATACTTTGTCAGGAACGTAGCTGCATTTCCTTCATGATAAATGTATAGGTGAACCGACTTCTGTTTTTGGGTTGGTTATATAAAATTCACTGAAATAAGTGCCGAAGAGGCTGCAAATTTACCTCTATTTTGTAAATAATTTCGCTCGCCCAGATTGTGACATTTATTATCGCAGCAGCAATTTGAATGAGTTACTCAAGGACTAAGACTTGTGACAATCAGGAATTTGTACTTCTATTCCCTCAATAATAGAACTCTTCGCTAATAAAAAGAACAAAATAATTGTATTATAGTTTATTTTAGCAAATCTTAACTTAATGGTATAGCACTTTGATTACACAACATATTGTTTATAAACATTCAGGATTTGTTGACCATAATACTATTTCGGAACAGGATTACAAAGGACTAAAACAATGGAATCCCCTCGAAGAAACATTTTTTGAATGTACCTGTCCCTGGATACATTGGTCTTCTGAAAATTAATTATAATCAGACAATTTCAAATGATATCCTGTAATATTACTCTTACTTTTCCTTTTCCCTTTCTAGCTTCATCAACCCACAGTTCATGCACGTTCTCCAACAAAACATTCATGTGCCTGTCGTAGGCCTTCACATGCCCCACCAGTTTCTTGTTATTTCTGCAATTTATCAACACTTGGGTGCGATTTGTTACCGATTGCTGTAAAACTGAGAGGGGGCCTGTCAGCATCCTGATTTCCTGATCTGAAATCTCCGCTTCTTGGTGTTTTTCGAAAAATGTAGTCCTGTCCATTTTCAAAACGGTTCGAACTGTTGGTGCTGTCGCTGTGGTGTCTAAACGTTTGAATACGTCGCACTGCTGACTGCTGGGTCTCTGGTAGTCTGGTTCAAAATTCGAATTGTTTAGAAACAGGATGAGAGGTTATAGCAAACAAATCAAACAATTCTATTCTGTGGTTATGTTATATGCCACTTCTTCTTTTTCTTTAAAATTGCAAATTTTATTATTTACACAGAATTCAGAAACGTCCACATACCCCCCACCAGGGATGGGCGTCGACGTCATCGTATGTGTTAACTATGTCATCAATGTGTAAACAATGCCCGCAATGTAAACTATATCGTCTTTGTGTCGAGTGTCGACAATGAAAACAAAATACATTGTGACATTGATGATGACACTTTACACTGACAATATGAAGCTAATTTGTGTTTTTTTTTTCGTTATTAATATTAATATTAAATAATAATTATTGCTTGTCAAATGAGTAGTCGCAAGAAAAATAGTGACTTTAGCAAATTAAATACCTATTCTATTACCACAGAATAGGTACAATCAGAATATAAACTTCAATAAAAATACCGAGTTCGCGCATCTACGGCGCATAGAGATCCGCCATGATTTGAGATGAGCTTTCGTTAGTTTTGAATGCGGGCCCGCGGGCCCACAGAATAGAATTGTACCTATTCTGTGACAGGCATGCGTTTCTATTCTGAAGCAATGGCCGCTAGAGGTGTGGCTTGTCTCTAAAAGATCAAGGGCGCCGCCGGCGAGTTTAGCTTCTGATTGCATCTATTCTGTGCTATTAACTACCTACAAAAAAATTTATGGTAAATATGCTGCGAATTGCCTAATTTGTTATTGATGAATCAGAAAACAGGTACCTAGGCCACAATCTTGATCATAATTCTGCAAGTGCTGATAAATCGACTTGAAAACATAAATTTTATAAATCGACAGGAATAATCTCCATAAATTTGGAAGTTATATAATTTTTTAGGTTTTAAAGCATTGGGTATGTTTAAAAATAGGTTAGGTGGATATACTGTGTATATTGAAAAAAACCTAAAGGCAGAATAAAATTTTATTCGTGATCCTATATTAACCTTAACTTCCAGCTTTCATACAAAACAGTGTTTTTCTTTCCGATTAATTATTATTTTTCTTGTCCTAATTATGGATCGTTGGCTATTTCTGTGCTTACTTTATGACATGATTTGCGACTTATAAATAGAAATATATAAGAATAATCACAGGTGATTGATTGAAACGCCACATTAGAAAAAGTTCGACTTCCAAATAGCAGCAGGGATCTGAAATTTGGAACACAGGCAACATACCTATAATAACGAGTCAAAATGAAATAATACCAAGATATGCATGACAGCACATTTAAAAATGGCGAAAGTAATGGCCATCTTTGTTTTTTTTTAAATGGGACACCCCATATATTATTGCATTTTCAGATTGTCTGAGATAATGTAATAACAATGGTGCTTATAGTTGCAGTTTAAATTGAGTCGACTATATGAGTTATAAACAAGTGAAAATCCCCATTTTCCAAATTTAAACCCATTTACCACAAAAACGGTCCATAATATCAAAAACGACTTACATATGTCCCTATCTTAAATTTTTATCTGGTATCCTATTGTATAGTTTAAGTAAATGTTTATACAGGGTGATGAAAAATCTGATAATTTCCACCACCTTGTTTAAACATTTCAACTTTCATAGCCGACTCAATTTAAACTGTAACTATATAAGCACCATTGCGTTATTACATTTTCTCAGACAATCTGAAAATGCAATAATATATGGGGTGTCCCATTTAAAAAAAATAAAGATGGCCATTGCTTTCGCCATTTTAAAATGTGCTGCCATCTTGGTAATATTTCATTTTGACTCGTTATTAGGTATGTTGCCTAAGTTCCAAATTTCAGATCCCTATAGATCATTAGGAAGTCGAATTTTTCTAATGTGGCGTTTCAATCAATCACCCTGTATAGGCTATAAAACATGTTAAATACATCACACATCCTAAAATAATTCAAAAAGTGATATCAATTATTATTGTCGACATTGTTGACATTGTCTACATGAGAAAACTTCTCAAAAGTTGTCTACATCGACACGATAGTCGACATCTAGACAATTGCATTGTCTACATGCTATTGTCTACACCGCCCATCCCTGCCCCCCGCATAACAGTTGTCACTTGTCACTCCTTACTAGAGGCGTCTCCGTGCCCCAGAGAGAGAAGGTCGCTTTCTGTGCTGTGTTCTGTCCAAATACTAAACTCTCATATTTAGTTACAACTTACAACTTATAAGCACTATAAATTAAAAAAAAATCTGGCCAAATCATTCAAAACACTTGAGTTTGGCTGTATGCACAAGAATGTCCAGGCCATAGAAAAGAGAAGAAGAGGATATGAAATGGTTACCTACATCACATTAAACTGACCAAGTTGGCAAAGAGCGAGGCCAAGAAAACTTCTTGAAGTGGGTAGAGGAAGAAGAAGAATAAATACATTTTCGAGGTTACTTTACTAAGTTTGAGTTTCACAAAAAAATTAAATTGCTTAATATTTTTTTGAATGCTTGATAAGAATGACCAGAGTATTACATGAACATACATTGGATAGAGTCTTCAAGGCACTCAACTTAACACCAAGTCTTACTACATTAAGAAATGGACATCATCTAAGAGGTAAACCACCAGGAATTGCCAGATCTCTTGAACAAAGATTGGCGGAAGAACGACAAATTAACGAAGATGAAGCCTTCAGAGTAGATATAGGACTACCTCCTCCACAAGTGGATAAATCGAAACAAAGTAAAGAGCGACTGGAATTTCTGAAAGCCAAACGATCCCAACGTGATCTGAGCAAGCTCAATAATAAAACTCCAATCGACTTGGATAAGACTCGAAACCGATGGTTCAGCACCACCGGTCCAGAGCAGGTGAAGCAGATTCTTGATCATTATGAGGTATATTCTCACCTCTTCGATAGAGCGTATTTTTATTCAAGAGTACCGGTGACAGCAAGTTTCAACTGTGGCGACACTCATCATCCGGTTTATTTTGGCAATGTGATCAAACCGAAAGATACAACACAGTGTCCTCAAATAAAATATGAATCTGATAAAAACACCCTCTGGTCTTTGACATTAACAAACCTCGATGGCAACTTTCATGACCAAAATAAAGAAGTACTCCATTGGATGGTAGCTAATATTCCTGGAAATAATGTTGAAGAAGGTGAATTGGTATGCAAGTACATTCAACCCTTCCCTCCAAAGGGTACTGGATATCATAGATTTGTGTTCCTGTTGTATAAACAGGAGAAAAAATTAGATTTATCAAGTTTGAAGAAAATTACAGGGACCGATCTCAAAGAAAGAAGTTTTTCTACGCTCGACTTCTATAGAACCCGTCAAGACGATATAACACCGGCCGGTACTTCTTTCTTTCAGTCTGATTGGGATTCTTCTGTCCATGAATACTACCATAAAGTTTTGCAAATGAAAGAACCAATCTATGAATACGATTTTGATCCACCACACATTAAACCAGAGAAATGGTTCCCACTTCGAGAACCCTTCAATCTCTATTTGGATAAATATCGCGACCCAAAAGAAATAAACAAGGAATTCTTGGCTAGGAAACTGAAAAATGTGCATCCCTTCAAACCAACCCCTCTACCTTTCCCTTACCCAAATGCTATTCCCTTCACTAGTTATGTGCCTACTTGGTTGAAATTAGAGATTAGAAAAAGTCGACTCAAGTGGGGTAGAATTAACGATATAGAATAAGTAGTCGTTGATATAAATTTTTATTAAAATATTACATAACATAGATACTTCGAGTTTTATTTAAAAAAAATCCATCACAAAACAAATAATAAATACAAAAAAGTACAAATAGGAATGAAAACCAATTTAATAAAGCTCACCTATAAAATGGTAATCTCATTGTATTAAAAAAATACTGAAAATCACATAGGTACAAGACAAAAAACTTTTTTTTTCTGAAAATTAAATTGTTAAGAAGAATCAAAACCACATTTTATTCCACAACTATAACATCATCATCAGACAGCTTTCTTTTCGGTTTAGACAAATCTTCTGGATTTTTGTTTCCGGATGCAAAATCAGAGTTTCTCTTGTTCAAACTCAACGGTAAAGGAGATATGTCGATGCTTGAAGAGAGCGTGGAAGCCATCAGTTTTGCTTGATCCTTCTTGGGAGGCAGCCGGAGAACATCTTTAGGTTTCAATAACTCATCTTTCATTTGCGAAAAAACCGGACCATCCGTGTTCAATATCAATTTATCGTGAGATTTATGAACAGCCTTCTTTACGTGTACATCATCTTTTGGAACAGGTGCTGCTTTAAGAGGAGCGGCAAACGAAGCAAGTCCTTGGGGTAATTTACTCTCACCATCACCGTGAGACTGAGGAGGAATCATTTGACTTTGTAAAAAAGACGACTTCTGTGACGGCGATGGCGATCCGTAAATATCTCTCTCGAGTTGGTATTGTCTGGCGAAAGCTTCCGTTTTTTGAAGATACGATGTCGGAGTTGGATAACTATCCTTTTTCATCGACATAGATTGGGGCAAGTTAATTTCAATTTTTGAAGTCTGATGTCCCTGTTCTTTTTTATGATGATGAGACGTGGGATTAGAATACGCCCCTCCCAATTCTTTTTTATGCTGAGAAGAAGAATGCGAACTAGAATATGCTCCTGCCAGTTCTTTTTTATGCTGAGAAGAAGAATGCGAACTAGAATATGCTCCTGCCAGTTCTTTTTTATGATGGGATGCAGAACTAGAATATGTCCCTCCCAATTCTTTTTTATGAGACGTAGGACTAGAATATGCCCCTCCATAGTCTTTTTTATGTTGCGAGTGTTGAGATGTAGCACTAGAACTAGAATATGTCCCTCCCATCAGTTCTTTCTTATGTTGAGACAAGTGACTCGCATATGTCCCCCCCAGTTCTTTTTTATGTTGAGAGGTGGAACTAGAATATGTTACATGAAGATTATCAGGCTTCGACTGAGAGCTAGAATATGGAATGTTCATATTAGCGAATTCCTTTTGCAATATTGATGATGGTAAAGAAGAATATTGAGAATATGACGGTAAGGAAACATTAATATGCTGACTTAATGATTGTGGAATATTGAAACTATCAAACTTATATGCTGACATATCAGGGTAAGAAGTTATCCCGTATGGACTCTTTTGCTGAGGGTTTGAAATTGTAGATGAAACTGATAAGCTGAAATTGTCCTGCTTGTTTGGGGTACTGGTACTAAACTTAGCAGTATGCTGTTGAGGCTTCAGTAAATCTTTTGTGCTGTCTTTCTGGGAATAGGTGGAATATAATGAAGTCATTTCGTTCAACTGCTGAGTGGTGTAAGGCATATTAAAAGAATCTTTTTTGTAATGTCCAGTAGGTGATTCCTTTTTAGGTAGTATGCTAAAGGAGTCCAATTTTCGTGTGGGATTAAAACTTGCACTTCTTTGCACATCTGGTTTTTGATGGGAACTTGTATTCGTATTGCCGTATTTCTTGTCAGTTTCATTTTTGCTACTTTGACTTGGGATGGTTTTCTGAGCCATATTTAGGTTCTCGAATTTAGAATACGCAAAAGTACTGTCTGCTTTCTGTATGTACCCAAAATCAGTTTTTTTAGACGAACTACTAACACTAACTACTGGCATGGGACCGAAATTGTCCGGCTTTTGCAAGGGAGAGTACTTGTCACTCTTTGAGTATAGGTTACCAATGTCGGTCTTTTGGACCGGATTAAAATTACCGTATTTCTGTAAAGCGTTCAAACTTTCTTGAAATGAGCTAGCTTTCGATGTTGTGTACCCTATGCTTTCAACTTTTTGAGACGGGCGCACATCTAGTTTATTGACAGGGTTATATTCACTTTTATTTACCAGAGCATCCACCTTCTTAAAAGAAGTCGAAGTTTCGGGTTTTTGAACAAATTTAACTTCTTCTGATTTCTGCTTCGTGTGGCTTCGATCTCCGAAATTATCGTGCATTGAAGTAAAGCTGAAACTGTCAGACTTAGATAATGGAGCGTGACTTTTCTTAGGAGCACTGGAAGTTGAAGCTTGCAGAGAATTTGCAACTGAAGTCGCAGCTTGTTGCTGCAAACTGATGTACTCCTGAGACTTCAATAAACTCTCGTAATGCTTCTGAGTGAGTCCGAAATTTTCAATTATCTGCTGAGAAGTCGGTTCCGCTTTCGGCAACGACACAATGTTTTCCTTCTTCGGAGGTTGGTAGTCTTTCCTTATAATCGTGGCACACCCCGATAAATTTACAGCTTCCTTTTTTTCCTGGGAATCTTTCATCTGCTGACCACCGCTACTGGTAGTCTTGTGAGAAGAAACGGTGGAGAAATCTTTCTGCTGAGATGATTTTTTCGCATCGATACCTACAGGTGTGATTGTGGCCGCTATGTTGGGCACGCTGAATGTATTCGCTTTCGAAGTGGCAGTGGTTTCTTTATTTTTAGGTGACACGGCAATACCAGAATACGGGAGAAAACTCTGAGAAACATTCAAATTTTCCAATGGACGTTTTGGCTTCTTAGAGGTTGGATCTTTTCGTTTTTCTTTCAATTTTGTGTACGGTTTAGAAGACACCTGAAATAAATAATCATCTCAGAGTTACATTCCTCATTTTTATTACAAATTAGCTACGGTAAAAATCTACACACATACCTGACTTATGGTGAGTCCTCCATCACCGAAACTAGCCGTCATCGCCGTCTTCGAGCTCATCACGTTTCCCCCACCCTGCGGCTTCTTCATCCCGCTGGTCACCGGAATAATATTAAGATCCTTCGGGATGATATCGTCGAAGGACTTGACGGTCTGCTTGCTAGATATCTGCTTCTGTTTGTCGGCAAGCTTCTCCTGCAGAGTCTTGCCGGGACTCGAAGTGGGGGGCACGTACATTCCGGTATTGGGAGACACCGATTGCGGAAGGACGAAAGGTGGCGTGGCTATGGGAGGTGGAGGAGTGGTCTGCAGCAGGGGACTTGGAGGGGTGCTCGGGATGATCGGGGTGATGGAGATATTGGGACGGTCTTTCATTACTTGATTTGCTTGTTTGTCAAAGTTGGTTTTCGTTTGTAGACTCTTAGTTGTGACCGGATCCTGTAATATCGAATATGAGTCGCTCGAGTTAAATGACACTGCATGCATGCATTTATCTTACCGTAGTGCTTTGTCCAGTGACGGCGACCTTTGTAATCAACATACTGGGTGAACTTCTGAGCACATCAGCTGTCGGTATTGGCTTCTGAATAGACTGACTAGGTTTTGTGACAGATCCTGATGAACTCTTTGATGAAGTCAATAATTTTGCCTTCTTATTGGCCATCGTATATTTCAAGCCGCCAGAATTGCCGCTTCTTTTCAAATCCGAACTCGCTGACTTCACTTTTGTTGAAAGAGATGATGCGTACACCGAATAAGGGTTGAATAAACTTGCGGAAGTGGCGGCCACACCCTTTCCTTGACCTTTACTTGTTGCCGTTTTTGTCGACTGATTTAAAGCGGTGACGTACGTGCTCAACAACTGTAACTGCTCCGAGGTTAATCCAGATACAGAACTCGGTAAAGTCGACGATGGAACAGGAGCCTTATTTAAAGCATTGGCAATCTGGGCCGCCGCATCGGACAACTGCTGATTGGATAAAGAACCTATTCCGGCAGTCATCTGTTTGGCTAAATTTCCCGAATGAAGCATTGAACTCTGAGATAAATTCTGCATGAAGAGGTTGCTGAGCTGTCCCTGACCGAAGCATTGACTGAGGGTGGACAGCTGAGTCATGGGTAAATGACTGTACTGTTTTATGAGTTCTTCCTGGTAGTGTTTGAGGTACTCGACGGCGAGCTTAGGATCCATGCCGGGCAACTGCTGCTGCCAGGGGTACGAAGTGGAAGCACTGGGATTCTTTCCTCTCGCAGTTCGAGTCTGACCTGGAACTTTCGGCAAAGGTGGTCGACCTCTGGGTCTACCAGAGCCCGGTTTCTTCAGCGGGTTCACTGGCGGTGCGACGGTTGACGGTGTCGGTAAAACAGGCGGGTTAATTTGGCCGGGATTTCTGGGCAGCGGAACAGGCGCTTGTTGGGCCGGTTTCGATTTGTGACTTCGATTCTGAAGACAATACTTGATGGCCATATCTAACGGACTGAAATTTTCAGGGATTTTATCCTTCATGCAGGTCTTGTAGACATCGGAGAGCATGTTAGCGAATTTATTTTCCATGCTCGGCATGTGCTTCTGGACTTTGTGGTAAACTTTAAAGATGTCTTGAAGTAATTTCTGAACTGACGCGTTGTTCAAGTTGGATAGATTTTTCACCTGACTCTGCAGGCATTGCATGCACATCGTTAAAGCCTGCTCAGAGAATTGCAACCTTTCTGAATCTTTAATGTATATCTTGTCCTGATCGGGTGCCTTCTTAAATTGTAAACACAGCTCCATCAATATTTTGTGATCGTTGGTGGTCCGTAAAATTTGTAACAGAAGCGTAATGCACCGACTCATATGCGCTGACAGTGATCCGGGTCTATCTATTTCAGTAGAAGGAATTCTCCAGATACTGTTAAAGAAATTATTGGTTCTCCTATCTGCGAATAATCCACTGACGACTTCGTTATTTTTACACTTGTATTCGCCCAAAAGCAGCTGCTTGCACTTACTGAGTTCTTTTTTAGGTTTGTAATGAAAGTACAAATGCGCCAATCGATACAAGGCTTTAAAATTCTGAGGTAATCGGATTATACACTGTTCCAGGCCTGATATGCAAAGATTGACAAAATGAGCGATTTCACCGGAGGTGAGAGTATCGTGAGCCTCATCGGCTGACGAAGACGAAGATGAACTGCTGTCGTCATCGCTGTCCGAATCGGAACTGCTGCTGTCTGAGCTGGAAGAGCTCGAGCTGCTCGAATCGCTCGATTTCTTATTCGTTCCGTCGGTCTCACTGCCGCAGCTTTTCGACGTCTGTTTATCTTCAGATTTGTTTACGTTCACTTCTTCTTTATTGCTGCTCGGATCATGTTTTTCTTCCAGAGGAGTTGATTTGTTTTCGCTGTTTTCCTTATCAGATTTCATGCCCTTAGGTTCAATTTCGATGCACGAAACTTCAGCTGATTCAAAATCGACTTCCATCGTCTCCCGTTCAAAAGATTTCTTCATTGTTTCTTCCATCATTTTATCGAATATGTCTAAGGCGTTTATAGTCTTGGTGGCGACTACTTGGTTTTCCAATTTGTCTTCCTTTTCAGATTCTGTCGTTTTATCTGAAACATTTTCGGATTCTAGTATTTTGTCTTGCCTGGGCTCGATCACCGAGTCTTGTTCTTTTCTAAACGACTCTTCTATTGTAATAATTTCTTCTTGCAAGGCTCCACCGGTTACTTTACTTGCAGATAATTCGGTATCTGCATGTATCGGATCCGAGTTGGTTTGTGATTTTTCTTGTTTTTTATCTTCATTATCTAAAAAAGAAAAGTATTGTAACTTTCAAGAATTATCGCATCTAAGAGGAAAAAAAATCATTTTCAGTTATTAATTACCTCTCTTAGCCTGATCTTCATCAGAATCACTCAACAGGATGATAACATCATCTTCGACTACATTACTTGATTGTGGTTTAATTTCAACTGCAGTTTCATTACTTTTAGGATCGACCTGGTTGCTTTTTTCATCTCTAGCGTGCAGCACATCTTTATCATCCATAATTTCCTCACACGAATCATCATCTAGAACATCCCCATCGAAGGAGACACTACTCTGGATAAACTTATGAAAAGCGCTACTGAAATCTGTCACCGCAGTTTGAACTGGCTTCTCTGTGGACGGCTCTACTAGTTTAAGTGACGACGGTTTACTTAGATCTTCTGCAGGTTGCTGAATTAGAGGTTCATTCGAAGGATCAATTATCGTCCTAGCAGTACCCGTGCCGGCACCGGTATCACCTTCAATGACCGCTGGCGACTGATCGGAAACCGCAGTGCTTGCTGCTTTCGGTTGTACGACTTCGGGTGGTTGAGGTGGTACAACCGGAGGTGGTTTTTTCTTCGGAAAAGTGGCAGTGATTAACGATCGCTTGAACATTTTTCCCACGGATGTTGAAATCGGTTTACCTTCATGCAGTTCAATGTACTTTAATATACATGCGTAGATTCGGTAATGCATTTCTAAGATTTCAACAGAGAGAAGTTGGGGCGTGTGGTAAATGATCTTGTCAGGATATTGGGCTTTGTTTTCTTTCAGTAAATCCAAGGCCTAGAGCAAGAAATCTGTTGAAAGTACAAGTTTAAAAATTAAATCCAGGATATTACCGTTAAGTAATACTGCAGATATTCGTTGGGTTCTTGTCGCTTCTTCTCAGCGATTTTCCCCAGAATGTAATATTGAAGCCATCTCTCGTCTGTGTCGGTTTCATCAGGTTCATATAACTCCAGTGCTTTTTCAAAACTTTGACCAGAACTATCTAAATAATCATTCTTAAGGTTTTCTAATTGTTCAAATCTGAAAAACATACAAATACAGACGATTCAAAAAGAAAAAGTATTAATCGAAGAAATATGGTAACAGACAAACTTACTTTTCCATGCTCAAAGTATCAGATTCATATTTCAAAATCCTTGAACAAAACGAATGCACCATATATTCGAAGGTACCATACTCGATCCATAAAACGATATCGTTTGACAATTTTAGGGCCTGCTTATAGCAAACTTTTGCGCAATTCGCCTTATCAATGAATTCCATCTCACTTTTCAACTTCTTGCAATAATTCAACTTACTCTCCAACTGACTAGTGTAACTTAGAGCCAAGCACGCCCAAGAATCCAGCCTGAGAGGATTTATGCACAGATCTAGCAAAAAATACTTGTTGCAGCGATTGAACTCTTTCTGTTTGAAGTAAAAATCGCCGAGTAGGTAATAAATCGCACGCACTTTATTCGGAAACTCGAAGGGCTCATGGATGACATCGGTTTTACCGTGAATTACATCCTGCACTTTGGGAAGGACGGTTTGGGGATCACAGGTATTAGGGACCAGGGCAATTATTCTCAGAAAGAGCTGTTCGAGGTCAGTAGAAATTGAAGCGTTCTTGAAGGAATTAAATTCGGGCAGGTAATCGGGACCGTAAAATTCGTACAACTGGAAGGACCTCTGCCATGTGAGCGGTAGAGGATCTACGTTATGGTCTGCTAAATGACGAGACATCTGAAAAACAACATAATATTAGGATATAACCTACTAACAGGACGTAATGATTATAATAAATACCTTATTCTTTTTGCTAGGATGTTGATATAAACAAAATAATGACTGTTCGATGTGTATATCGATTTTATCTCTGAGGGAATCGAATATTGGAGTGTCTAGTCTTTCAAGAATGGTATCCAAAATGAAATGAAGTAGTCTTCCTTTTTCAGAAAGACACCACCCTTTTGGACCTAATAAAAATACAAAAAAATCCTTTAAATAGGCCCTTCAAAGGGAATTCCTTAAATTAAAACTTTTAGGTCACACAAAATAACATTCAAAATTCTGATTAAAAACAAACAGGTTGCAATATTTATACAACTTTTGACCAGTAACAATAGTACTTTTACTATATTTTTTTAAATTTGATAAATAAAATGAAAACCTAATTTTACAGCTTCCATTTCAGAGGGATTTGAAAGAAATGACAATATGAAAGCACCCCTTAAATGTTGATAGGGAATCTCTTGATTTTTTAACAAATTATTAATGAATTGATGAGTTCATAAATGTGGTAGTTTCCTACATCTGAATCAGAAATGCTAAAAAAGTTAAAAAACTAAGGTAGAGTCTCAGTAATCCGGCACTATTCAAGACTGGGAGGTGCCGGATTATTGATTAAAATAAAGTACGAGGCATCAACGTGTTTAAGAGGTGCAGCTGTGGAGGCCACACATAAACCTAATTAAAATGATATAAGTGTGATAATATTACAAACCTAAGAACTCATGACCGGAAAAAAGTATGGCAACAGAAGGAGGCAGATTTATTTCCGACAATTTATCCAAATTGGCATCGGAACCTTTTTTATCTTCCTTGACATGACTGACTTTTTTGCTAGCTTGTTGTCGATGCTCATCCCTGAAATTGATATTTAGGAAGAATAAATAGGTATACATTATACGCCATTCGAAATGTGTTTAAATTAGAGTTGGCTGTGATATTTTTTCTAAAAGTTGGAAACCCTGGAAAGTTGCTTGAGCTACTTGTTCTCAAAATAGTTCAAATAATTTCCACTTTGCTCATATGCCATCGAGATTTTTTTATTTTATTATACCTTATTCGATTATTTAAAATGGTAAAGATAGTTTAAAAATACATAGACATAACATTAAAAACAATGAAGTATAAGGAAATGAATCCCAAAATTACAAATAAAACCATATTAAACAAAATTCACGCATCATTAATAATTATGTAAGTTCAATATTCCTCTTCCAAATAAAATTTTGTTATTCTGGCAACACAGCGAAGTTAAGACATAAAATGAAAGCCAAATTTGATTAGAAACATACTTAACGATTAAACATTTAGCTTGTGAAAGGTAGTTCAAATCTCAGCATTTCGAACGATACCAACATAAAATCTGTACCAGATACGAAGTCGCCTTTCCACTTGAAAACATATAAAGAAGGTATAATAAGACCCTCACAGTAGGAAAACCCTTGTACTTGCAGTTTGCACTGTTGCATTTATTGCCGTGACTAATTTTTCTATTCATTTGGATTTAGGAAAGTAAACAGCGATCACCTTCTCTGAAGTGGAAAGACGTCATATTATTTGGAATGTACTTTAATTCAAATTTTCCATAGCCAACTCAAATTTGAAACATCTGGAATGGGATATATTTATTTATGAAGGCCTACCTTAACAGAACATAGTGAAGTAAAATCCAAGGAGTAACACAGCCCAAAGGTAGCACTTTTCCATTTCCAGAATGCAATTGCTTCCATACAATTTTACATAAACTCTCCACCAATCTAGAACGTTTATCTTCTTCTAGCGAATCCACTAAAAATGTACAAAATTAATAACACACCGACACCACAATACCAATTACTAAGACCAAAACCCCTACCGACACTGACAGTCTCTTTCTGAATAATCTCGTAAAATATTGCCAAGCATTTCTCGACGACTTTTTCCCATTTAAAAGCATCCTGCGTTGGCTTTACGAAATGTTCAACGGCTTCACAGAGACATTCTTCGTTCCAGACGAAGCACTGAGTTAAATCGGTGAACCAGAGCGAGTGTAAAAGCATCGCCAGTTGCGCCGGACGACCGATCTTTCCTTTCGGGTAACCACCTTCACTGGTAAACGTTATTTTTATAATCTCTGCAACTTCCACGTACTTTTCTGAATTGTATAAATCTTCCAAGTCTGCCAAAGATTTGATCCTGAAAAAATCAATTTTAGGACAACTATAAAGCAAGCGATTCTGGGACAACTCACATATCTAATTGTTTCATGATTTTCTGATTTGTTTCATCGGTGATTATACTACACTTGTGACAATTCGGTAAAACGAGAACATATTTTTTCGCTGTCTTTTCCTCTGAATCCAATAATACTTCCTGTACCTGAAAAAGCAGATTGTCTGAAAATGTGACTAATGAATGACTACCGTTCATTGTTTAATTGAACGACTCTTGAATCTCACTGCTGATTATTATACAGGATGTTTCATAATATATGGGACCAGCTGTAAGGAGTGATTTTTTCTACAGAAAGTGTTTCTTGACTTTCTTAATGTCATAAAACAAATTTCATCATCTACTTACGAGATGTAATGCGTTAATAGCTAGATCGTTGTTGCCTTCTTTCCGAAACATATGCGCTCGCAACCAGTTGAATCTCATGAAAAATAAATCAAATTCATCACACCATTTATCATCGTACGATGACATAAACTGTAAAAATCCCAAAGATGCCATATGAATGGGTTCATGCTCACACCTAAAAATAAAATATAATGGTAAAATAACCCCACCAAACTTTGTACCCGATTATAATACCGTTTTGAATTAAAATACACAAGTTCACAATAAAGCAGTGTTGCTAAGGCATCATCTTTCATTTCATCGAAAGTGTAATCTTGGTGGAACTGGGGATGATCGAAGTGTTCCCTGTAAAAATTACTTCTATAAGGCTTTTTATAAAATTAAAGAGTTAAAATTGAAGTTAACAAAACATAAACCTGTCATCCGCGCTCTCACAGTAAAGTATGTGTGCTGGTACCTAATGGGACTTTTATAAAAACAAATTCAACTTTCCACAAGAAGTTGTGGACGCTAGTGTCACACTTTGATTGAAAATCTCCCATGTCTGCCAATAGGATGAAGGAAAACTTGTGACTGTGTAGCTAAGATCTCTCTGTATTTCATAAACAGGTAGCAAACCAAATTAAAATTACATATACACAAGAATCTAGTCACGTTTGTTAATAATACCTTTCTTGTTCAATTTTTATTATTATTTAAGCTTACCTATACATGTTATAAGCTTGCACATAGATGGATATCAAAGGTTTGGGCCATTTGATGTTCCAAATTTTAGATAAATTTAAAACGAAATCCTGAATTAAAACGACAGCATCACAACATTCCCGTTTTTTTGTCCATAATTTAAGTACATCTTCCTTTTCTTTTTCCGTGCCGAAATAATTCTGACTGAAAATAATCGAATTGCAGAAAATTACACATAAATTATAAAAAGAACTTACTCCAGATGATGAGATTTAGGTGAATGAGTGGGTGAAAGACAAGTAGACTGCTCTTTCAAGTACGAATTGTAAATATCCATCGTGTTCATCGAGTCTTCACTGGTAATCTTTTCAGCACTAATTTTATTTTGTCTGGAAGAGAAAAAGTAGATCAAAAATATAGTCACAAATTTGTAAAAAAAAGAGAAAAATTACAGTAAATGTTTTGGTATTATGCGCTGCAAGGCATCCTCAACCGAGAGATCTTTTTCTGGCTTGCTTTTCTTCGCAGCTTTTCGCTTACTGTGCCATCCCCATACTTGTAAATCCAACAACAAATCTCTTTTCCTCTTATGCCCCCGATTTCGAACTCTCTTATCATTTTTGTTCTCGAAATTGTCTTCTTGGTCATCATTTTCTTGTTCGGTGCCTTGTTCCTGAAATTATACCTTCACAATAAAAAAAATGACGTCTTTGTTTTGTAAGCTTACTTCGTCATTATCAGTCTGATTTGGAGTATTTTCTTGACCTTGTTCGGTATTGTTATCACTGGTTTGAGAAAATCTCCTTTCTGGTACAGTTTGCACCAATATTTTGTCTTCATCAACCTTTAACTCTTCGTTAGTTGCCACATTATCGAGAGGGACTTCATCTTTTACAGTGTCTTTCTTAACTTCTCCAACGACATCCATGGGTTCTGCTTCCAAATTCTGACTCATACATTTATTTATATCCACAATACTGAAATGGCTCTGAAAATATTTTTTCATTTTTAGCCTTTCGAAAGACAGACTGATCCAAGTCCAAGCAATTTAATTTTTCTTCAAATATACGTACCATATTGTTAGTAGTAATATAATCATGGAGTTCAATGAGCGTTTTCCCTAAATCGACCCAAGTGTAATCGTTCAACAGCTTGGGCAGGGGAATCACTGGTAATGGTTTAGGTCCGACCGACTTTTCCACTTCACTAATTCTATCACAAAGGCTTTGTATTTCCTGAAGAATCATTTTTTCATCTTCTTCATCAATTTCAACATCCAAAGAGGGCTCTTCCCAGATTCTATAAAACACATATTTGATAATAAAATCTAATTTAAACTAAATAAAACACAGAGAAGATGATTTCTGATTATTATTACTATAGATAGAGTACATACACATCGGGATTGTAACACTGATAATACTCTTTCATCGCCGGATTTTCGTTATATATTTTTCTGCGAAGCACTAATCCTTTGGTAAAATCAGAATCTAAGAACAAAGCTCTGCTGATATAGACTAGGCAACCCAAAGTGTCCTTGACAGCATACAGTACTGAAATGACACTATCCAAACACGGCCAGTGAGATTCGTTGCATTCCAGGCCCTACAACAGCCAGTAAATTAATTATAATATAAATAAATTAACGGGAAATGCAATAATACCTTAGTGAAGGCGTATATTGCTTGTCGAAATCGATCCAGCTTCATTGCTAGTTTTCCAATTTTATACCATAAAGTAACATCTGTACCATCTAATTCTGAAGCCTAAAACAAACACCAATTAAATAAAAAAATGAATTTTCAGTACTGGTATGAATAATTTTGTATGAAAAAAAAATAGATGAGAGGCCACTTGCACTCAAGTAAAATTAGTTTACATTAAAAGTAATGGTAATTGTATACATCCGCGGCTCCTAAGTTTCATCAATTTTTTCGGGACCGAGGAGCGAAATAGGGGTGCTGGGTGGGTGGGTGTAAGAAGCTAAAAACAGCCATTGCAAACTAATATCAAGGTCACCACTAAGGCCTCTTTGGCACTACGGTCGAATTTCTATTTTTTTTTTCACTTTCAGGGCAAGGAATATCTTCGAGATTAACAATGGCACAGTTTTTATTTTGAATTTTGCATTTATTTTGCATTTATATTCCAAAATACGTGACATCGCTCGCTATTATGGTCCGACTACGTTTGAATGCGGTTCGTATGCTGCGTGTGTTACCAGACCGGCTCTGGTGTTGATATTACGAGTTTCCGCCGTCCACTCGACACTCTGACCTTGCATGTTTATTATGATTTTCGCTGTTCTAAACAGGCCCGCACTCAGGAAGACCTTCTTTTGATGCTCTTTTGTTCGCTTATCTTTCATTTGCAAAGCAAATTAATACCTTCCTGGTGTTACTACAGTCAAACCTGGATAACCCGGAAACGCCTGGGACCGAAAATAAATTCCGTCTTATACAGGTTGCCGGCTTAAACAACATCAACTGTCTAAACCGGAAACAAACCTGCTTACCACGGAAAATGCCCAACAGTAGGTACATTTTTTTTAGTATCGATAGAATGTTTTCCCACGAGCCAATCTGATTTTATTTTGTCCTTATTCTTCAAAATATCATAAACTTGTGTCTTGTGTTTTACCACACTTATATTTTTCCGCGAGAAGCTTAACGCTAATTTTTTCATGTGTTTTCATAACACATAATTAAATCTATTAAAATAGATTTCAAAAGATGTCAGTGTTAGAGTGTTGAATTTTTTATTTGCAGACATATCGAATATTGTACCTACTAAAAATAATTTGATGCTCACAGCTCACAGTTGAATCGAAGAGTTTAGAATTGACTAAAATCTAAAATTGAATCCGAACAGGACTAAACAGGCAGTGCATAAGTACCTACAGACAGTTTTTATTGCCGCAATAAAAATTCCGAGAAGTGAGAGTAGGATAGACGCGCGAGAACATGCGGAGGTAAAGAGTAAAGGGTGGCGACGTCGGTCCGCTTCCGTCTTATGCAGGTGAAATTGCGTGCATAAGGTTAAAAAACGTGTTCCGTCTCCGCGTTACGTAGTTTCCGGCTTGAGCAGTGGAAGTTAACATGTAATGTGTATAACTTAATTCGGGACCGGGAAAAATTTCCGTGATAGACAGATTTCCGCCTTATTCAGTGTTCGTCTTATCCAGGTTTGACTGTATAGGTATGTCCTCCACCCCTATATAGGTGCCATAGTGAAACTGTAGGAGCCGCGGATGTAAATTAATGACCAAAGTAATAAAATATTGGAGTCAGCTTCTTTGTATAAATCATGGTAGTGAGTGTAAAACTCTTATGTATTATGGCCTAATGGTAAATAAGGTAAATTAATACCTTGAAAAGAGATGGGAAGATATAAAAGTTGCATGAATGAAAGAGATGGAGAGTAAAGGTAGTAAAACAGTAACATGGAGGAAATAAATAATGCATAATATATTAAGCTGAGTGTACAGAACCATATGAAATAACTTGAGAGTATTCAAATATGGGAGCAAAATCTGGGACGGTTTTCAGGGACACTTTCAATATGGACCGGGACACTGGGACTGTCATGTGAAATCCCGGATGAATGGTCAATTTAAGAATGGCTCCCTCATTATCTCTGAAAGATATGATTGCGCTCTAACGCCTCTAACCACTAAAATTTGCCCCAACTAGCCCCATCTTCTAAGTCATTGGTCATTGTTAGGTTTTCTCTTGAAATTTACTACCCTTTGGCTTTTTCTTCTCTATTTTATATTTTACTTTTCTTCTTTCATTTTCTTGAAATTTCAGGAGGGAAAAAGCCTAACCTAACCAATGATCTGACTTAGTGAAGGGAAATTCTAGTCGCTAAAGCGCAACCTTGCCTCTCTGCACAGCTTTTCAGAAAAGCAGTGTGAGAATTTGAGGGAAGATGGCATTGAAGATATCAGTTACTTAGCTATAACTTACACTTAAATAACTATCCAGAGCTTCAGCGAAATCGTCGCAATTGATATGAATATTGCCGATATTGAGATGACAAGAATACTTGAGTGTTGATAATGACTTAGGGAGTCCGCCTTGACTCTCCAATTCCGGTATGTTTTGGTTCAAGAGCTGTGATAAAATTTCTTTCGATTCCAAGAACTGACCATCTGATTGAAGACAAAGGGCTTTGTTGTATAATTCCAAAGCGATTTCTTCCTGAAATTATTAGCGCCAAATTAATTATAAGCCCTTTATCCGTTCATTGCTGCTATTTACCTGCGCCTCCTTTCTTATTACTGGGATGTCTTCCTCCGAAGAAGATTCTCGGTTTAGGGCTCGAATTCGCAACATTTTTTTGAAACTTCTTCAAGGAAAAGTTGAAACGATTTTAGCACCGGCAAGGTGTATCCTCTTGGTTTTGTTTCATGAAAGCAGAACTTTGTAAATTATAATTCATTCTAAGTTTATCACTTTTTTACTAAATTGAATAATTCTACCAAAATTATTGTTATTTCTCTTATTTCTGCTTGTCTAATAAGGTTATTTTTGGTTACACTCATAACATTCATCCATTCATTTCGTAATTTCGTATGTAATTTCTATTCTATTTCATTTTCATTTGGGTGTTTGGGGTTATTTTTTTTTATTTGCTTTAACTTTATCTTTTTTTTTTGGAATTTCCCGCTGTCATGTAGTAATACTGACACTTGACATTCCTAACAGCGATTAGCTACTACTATGGCTACTAATAGCGAATTCGAGTTACTGCACTTTTCTGCTCCGGGTGCGCACCGAGACGGAATCTCGTGTTCGATTTGTAGGACTCTGTTCCAGTGCTTTTCGTAATCGTATTCGAGTTAAAGTGAACTCTAGCGGTGCATATCGTAATTGTGTTCGAGTTACACTTGCTCTCTGGCAGTGCATAGGAAAATATGTTCGAGTCGTATGGCGGAACTGCCCCGGAGCAAAATAAACTGCACCGTCAAATTTGACGTCAAATTTGACGGTGCAACGCTGCACTCCCGTAAATTTAGAGGTTAGAAATAGCGGGAAAATTAACTACTGATTCCTAGTAATTCCTTAAACCAAATACTTGTGGATAAGTATACTCGGTAGAAGGAATATTTGAAGGCCCAGAGGCTATGTACCTAGCGACACAAAGGCCCGGTTGCACAAACGTTAATTACAGATCTGCCAGATAATTACTGATTTTAAAATGCCCTGTATTATCAAAATGTTGGTCTGATATTGCTGGAAATATATTCTACTCCCTTTTAGAAGAGTTAATTACTGATAAAAAATAAAAGATCATTCACAATATTCACCATATTTTCAAAATTTGCAATTTAAAATCACTAATTATCTGACAAATCTTTAATTAACGTTTGTGCAACTGGCCCAAAGAGTATTAAAGCGTCACATCGTAAAGACATTATTACAAGCAATAATGCTATAAGGCCTTTTTCTGCAGGGTAGTATTCCAATAATATTTATTTTATCTTCAGGAAAAAATGTGCTTTTCATGCATTAGTCAATTTTTATAAAATTGTCAATTAAGTACCTACATATTACACTGACAAGGATTTATGACGGGAAATTAATCCCCTGCTTTAAAACAAGCGCCTATTAGGTACATAAAAATGTAAATCAAGTTAAGTTGTTTCTTACAGTTTCTAAATTTTGAATTATACCTAGATACGGTCCTGGTCAGACACCCGTCTCTATTTACTTTTCAATGTTGGTTGTCCCTTAATCTCTTAAGTAAACATTGCAAGAAGATTTACGAGAGTTCAAATATCTATTCCATTCCACTATACATTTTACGTATTGTATGAATTACAACTTATTACAATAATTAAAAGGGATCACGCCTTGTAGTTCCACGACTCTGTTATAATAAGAATAACATCATAACAACAGCAACAAACAACCGTGATAGGTATAGGATAAGGATAGGGTATAATATGATATGACAATGCAGACTGGAGGGAGACTGGATTGCACACTGCACTGCACCGGTGCATGGCGCTCTGGATCTGGCTCTGGTTTTGCATGACCTGACACAGTTCGGTTCCATACAGAGTCGAAATGCGAAAGTTCTGCTCCGGACTGGAGCAGAATTCTGGGCAGAACTGATTCAGAGACAGATCGATCTCGCTCCTCGCTCCGAGCAAGTGCAGCCAACTCGAATTCGCTATTATTCGGAGCACGATACACACACGCACACGGTATGCCGATAGACGATGACGCGCAGGCTGCGTTCCGGTCTTCTGACGTCACGTGGTTCGAAGTTTACACCATGAAATTGCACATAGGTATCTTTTTTATTGTCAGGAATAAATAAATAACTAATTGTAGGCTTGCATAAGTCGGCAACAGCTATCCATTTAAGGTTTTAAACATTTTCAAGGCCAACTAAATCCCAGAGTTTTCATAGTCAACTTTTGTTTTTCTTATAGCCGTTATATTGTTTTTTTTATGTCGTTTGGTAACAAAAAAATCATTAAAATCAAAAATCAATAACATTAAGAAAAATTTTATTTTATTTTTTCGAAAAAAATTAAAGATTTTTCTATAATAGATCTAGCACAAAGGAAAACATAAGCAAAAAAGATGGAAGCAATATACTTCGACATTTATTTTATAAACAACTCCGCCGCGATTAATACTTTAAGTCAAAATAAAACCACATGACGTCATTGCGCAGTAATAAGCAAAATAGCAACAGAAATCGGCATACCGTGTATATGTTGTGCATCGTGATTTGGAGGAGCGGCTAAATGTACAGCTGACAGCTGGCCTGTACCGCGATGTTGCCAGACGTGGCCAGATGTAGACTGATGTGGATGTGTCATTCCTGTCGATACTGTGATATTCTGGTCTTCACTTTACGTACAGCTTTACAGCTCCTTATTTATTCACGATATCAAATATCACGTATCGTTCTTTCTTCATTCGAAACATCGTTTTTCTTGCTGCCGCTTTGGTGTTATCTGCTCTGGGTCTAAGATATCTTGCCCCTGAGATTTGCCCTAATTCGAGGTAATTTTTGGGGATTTCCTCCTCCAAGAAATTCAGGTGTACAAATGTTTGTCAGCGGTTATCCCTCATGAAAATTAATAAAAAAATCCGACTTCTATAATTATAACATTTTATATAACCATTGCCAACTAGGGTACCTGTATTACCGACACTGATGCCGTGTCCTAGCTGCGTCCGAGTAGTGAACTAGTGAAGTGAGTGTCTAGTGCGTTGCTTGCGATGCGGGGAACGCATGCACCGCGCAAACTCGCATGAGAAATTTTTGGAGCGTCCAAACTGAATGCGATGCGGTTCATGCGAGAAGATTGCTGTTTCCGATCCAACTATTGCTGGTGCAGCTTCATATAAAATGCGTTTTAATTTTGTAAGAGCAGTAGTTTGTTGGAGCTTGAAAGACTTAAAAACCACACAAAGAAACATGTTACTTAAGAGAAAGAAACAATAAGACGCAAGTAATCTATAGAAATAGGTAGATTTGATAAATAAATGGAAAAATAGATAGAATAG